>JAGJTL010000059.1:774847-788784 GCA_022063505.1 Calosoma granatense
TATATATACACTGTTGTTGTTTGTACATGGTTGAAAGTAATCTTTACGATTGTACATACGTATGTAGTACCCGTATCTGCAAATTGTATTCAACTTCGATACTATCTAACTAATTTCAAATTAAGTCCATTATTGACAGTGAAATATGGACTATTGACACATATACACGTACACACACTCTTATATAGTAACGATCTAATATAGGTACACATATATACATATATAGTAATACTAACCATACACACATACATACATACATACATACATCGATGCAGTACTTCTGTAGATACTTATATAGTAAAGTTAAGAGAATGCTAATGGCTTGTGCGTAAGATACTCCAGTATAATATCCGGTTTGTCGATTAAAACTGCGATAGACATTTAAGATTATAACAATTCTTCGTTACAACCAGTACTTTACTCGTAATGTGAAATTGTTATCACAGATATTTATAAACATGTTGATATGATATGTAATACATTAATTTATACGTTTATTCAGTATAGTTTTAAAAAATTGTGTCTATCTACTATTTATGTAGTTAAAATAAATTAATTGTTAGTTATTTGCAGGACAATAAGACAGCGCAGTTCTTAAATCTCTTTAAAATTCAGTCGTACCTATTTAATAATTATATGAAAATGCTTTTTTGATTGTTACACAGTTTGGACAAATATTTGAATACATCCTCAAACCATTTTCCCGTACAAAAACAACCCTGACACATTGTTTAGTCTGTTGATTCTGAAATATTTACAAACACAGTAAAGACTGTACTCTGTTATTTTGAAACAGTCCGATGATAATGGTAAGACTATTTATATCACATCAGAGGATGTAACAATTTGTTATTACTAAACAAAATGATCATTTAATATATAAAGTAAATGATTGAAGCACGATTTCGTCCCAAGGATATATAGGAATAAAAACTGGGACAGTAAATTCACATACATGCAAGTACTTGTACTAGTACTACATAGTGATTACTACTATATTTAGTATTTCTCCCTCTTCCCTTCCACCACCCTGCCTCAGGTACATGTTGATATCGTGTCACGACGAATGGAAGGATAAAAGATAATAAGTTATGTTCAATCGCGATTGAAGGTTAAACGCGAAGATTCCGTAATTATGAATGTTGTAAATTATGCACGAGATATGTGATTGTTCTAATCGGCGAGTCTGTTATGGGCATTACATTTTATATTATATTGCAGTTAATTAATAATAATGTCAATGAAATATTTTATTACAATCCCGTTACTGAAGATCATCACATAGTTACTTTCAATTTTATATTCTGTCGTGTTCTTCCCTGCCACGATAACTATACACTTATCTACATTCTAAATTATTTCCTATAACATACAATACAATGTACAGCATGAATATTGTACAAACATTTTATTATTCTTATATTGATGTATGGAAATTTTTGTCTGGGCTAATTCATAGAAGCCAATTTATACTTTCCAGAAGGAAGGAATACATTAATGAAAGATACATTTAGTGTAATGTGGAAACAATTTTTTCATATTATATAAAAGCAAGGGACATGAGTTCCATTTTTTGTCATTCTGAATAAAAATTTGTTCCTCTAGAAAATAAATGTTACTATGAATTACAGTGAATTATATTTGTAGATGCAATTTGACATAAATGCATTAAAAACATGATGGATACTTTCATAATTCGTTCAATCGATAATAAACAATTGCGCATACGATCGATAATTGAAAATCGATTGTAATAGTTTTATTTCCACGTTGTACGAATAGGAACTGCTAAGTCATCCATTTAATAATCAGATGTCATTGATCAGCTCAGCTCGCAGGAATTGGATAGTTGGCGGTGCCTCGTCTAACAACGGGGAGTCTTCAAGAAACGTGTGCCGAGGTTTAAGACAATCTATTAGATTTGTCATCGTTATTACAAGTGCAACACGACACTATGGCCCATTGGAGAGTTTGTAGTGACGAGGCCCAATGGGAACAAAACGAATACAAACATTGCCAATAGATGGAAACAATATTTACATGATTATGTATTCAAAAGATATTTTTTTTTGAAATACAGTTAATAACCTATTGTGATACGCTAAACAGGAATCTTGTTTGTATAAATGGCATCTGTTGAGGCAACCACTTAAATTTTGTTATTCATTTGTTTTATTTAGAAATTTTAATAATTTGCTATTATGATCTTCCTCATGTCTTTTTTATCTTATTAACATTGAATAAATAAGTTGAGTAGTATTTCTAAAATCTGGTTAGTTAGATTGTTTTATTTTGTTTTACTGTTAAAATTTGTACATTCATAGATTGCATTGATCTCTCTGTATATCTAAGTGTATATTTGACATTTGACTAGTTCTATTGCATTTTATTTAACCATTATGTAAAATAGTATTATTATCATATATTGAAATAACTTTGGTACATTTCGTTCAAAAGAGCTTGAATGTTTATGATGTTTGCACGAAAGCAGACGTGGCCTCTTAAATACAAATATACGCTTATACATCGACACCTACACTATAATACACACATCTCTCTCTCTCTCTCTGTCTGTTGTATGTATGTATATGAATATGTATATGTACGTGTAATTGAACCGTTTATAGTAATAACGTAAACATAGCAATAATAAGTAAAGGATATGCAAGCATGCTAGATTGTTCGTGTATGTATAAACATTGTAATTTATTAATAAATATGAAGGGCGATGTTTTTCCAAGAGAAAGGTGTATATTCCAACGAATATACATGAGCGAACGTGCATTGCATTCGTTAGACATTGTGCGATTGTTCCGACCGATGCCTTCTGCAATCTCCACTACATCGCCATACAGCACGCCATGGATATTAGAACTGTACAATTCATTAACTATTAAGTACTACATAGCAGAGTAGAGTAGAGGAGAACGTTGCTATTACAGACGTTGTTTTATAACACCGACACGCCAATATCGCACCGAACGTTTATTGTTTCGTAATTTATGTTAATCTACTAATTTAATTTTCTGTTTCACAATGTTATTTATTGTCGTTGCACTGTTGGCGATAGTTTAAGAGTTGCGCTATAAATTTCATTCTTGCATATACACTTTGCAATAGCACTTACTAACAGTTGTGCTAAAAGTGACAGAACTTCGTATTACAAACAAATAGGTTGCATAAAATGTGTCTTACTGTTTGTATTAATAGATTATTTAAAGTTCAATTTATTAACAGAGAAGTTTTGAATTCAGACAAAGAGAATTACATTTTTCCATAATACTATACAATTCCAATTAGAATTGAAATATTGGTTAATATTAACCATATAAACATCTATCAAAGATCATTGCTGACTAATAAACAATATTACTCATATTCCATAATAAATATCCAATGACAGAAACAATATTTAGAATTTAATATTAACATTTTACATGCTAGATAGCAACAAATATTACATATTAATTATAATTCAGTTAATTAATCATCTATATACACATAAAAAATTACAAAATATTTTTCATATCTCATCTTGGCAAGATTTATTAAGACCAGGTAAGCTCTGACAGTCCAATTAAACAAATACCATATGAAATATGAAATTAATGAAAAATATTTATAGATTTATTTGCATATATTACGGTGTATTTAATTACAAAAATACAGTAAAGTTTAGCTAATTAGTATGGTAAATTTTAACCAAAGGACAATGAATTAATTAATAAACAGAGACAGAGAGAATGTAAAATAAAAATTTATTACTATTTTGTTTATTAAATTCGTGTGCAAGATGTTGTGGAGGAACGAGTAAATATAACTGAATATTCAACGTGTACGTTATGTATGCATGTACACATGATGCGGATGTATATTTTATGTGGCTATGAAAGTGATATATTGGGTTCCCACTGAGCTAGAACATGAATTTAGATGATTTTCATATAAACACCATTACTCCTAGAGCTTGTTAAACAATATTAAATATATATTTGACCTTATACACGAATGGCATTCCTTTGCAGCACTCACAGTTACTTGGGCGACTTTAACATTAGATCAAGCGACGAGCTTCTCTGCACAAAATTCTCACATTTCATATAATTTAAATCTTGTTATTTGAGAAATAAAATAGCAAAATTTTCAATACGTTCCATTAGTAATATATTAAACAGTACCACAGGTATTAAATTTGAATCTAGACTTAAGAAAAAGTACTAAAATCTGCTAACTGTTGTAAAATAATCTTAAATTATTAGAAAGATGCTTATATTCTTGAGTAAATAATTTTAAATAAGGACAACAACCGTAATGTAAATATGCCGATAATAACACATAACATATTGTAAACGTGTTTGAACTTGAGATTAATATCGTTAAACTAAGGTTAATTAGATTCTATAAATTGCATTTCATGCTTTTCATTTGCAATGAGTCCGGAGAATAAAATTGGATAACTGTAAAGTTCTTGAAGCTAAATATCTTGTCATATCGTGTTCTTCTTCTTATTACTACTATTATGACGGCCGTACTAAAACATATTAATAACAACAGTGCTAAAGGTAAATATTGTACGATAGATTTGCCAACTCAAGTACCTTCGTCGCCATATTAATTGAATTCCTTTCCAGGAAGCGTTTGATTGCAAATTCATTGGGCAGTAATTAGATTATAAGGGGAATAATTATACAATTAGCTGGTGGCTTTAAAGGAACATTAAAACCAAGTGTTTATGTACATGTCAAAAGGAAAGACTGGACGATGAAAAAAATTCAGAAACCGATACTAAAACATTTTATTACTTACGTTTTTATGCGGAATTCTTGTGTTTTATTGCCCAGACGCCAAACACAATTTAGCAGATAAATTTCCATAAAAATAAATTAATTTTATTACTTGCCGAATATATTTGCAAATGTTACATGTTTTTTTCATTTTTAATTTAAACATATAACTAGATGGAATTGGTTAAATTTTATTTCAAATCACATTCAATACGAATGGCCAGAGATTCTGTAAAAAAGATTATTTAGTGTAAAGTGCTCTGTATCCAAATGCTTAACTTGTAATTGTGTGAGAACTATAAATGATGGTACAGTTATTTACAAGTAAAAAATATACATTGTGTTACAAAATCATAGGGAAGATATTATTCTCTGAGTGTGTGTGTGTGTGTGTGTGTGTGTGTTGTTGTTGAATTGCACTAGGTTTGAATACAGATCATCGTTCGTCGACCTGTTGTACTCTGTTCCATGGCAGAGTCGTAGTTACATAACGCCTCTATTGTTTTACCACACCTGCACCGGCGAATTTTAAACATCGATCTATTTTATTTTGCACTAATAACATCTTACACAGCCAGAGAGAGAGCCAAGAGACAATGGTTATATGCGCGGCAGGCGTATTTCTAATGCAGCGTCGTTTTAAATATTACACAACCCACACACATACACCGGATCGCTTTGTTGTTCATAAAACGCGCACACATACGCGCGCGCGCATGCGCACACAATAGCAACTACAATATAGGTAAGAGATAGATGTGGGAATTGTACTTTTACTTGAGATTTTGTACAACGGCTATTTATTTAGTACGATTTATAATTTGTACAACTGTCTTTGTTTATTTGTATGTACGCCCATTTAAATCAACAATAGATTTGTTAGTTTAAACAAGTGACGCATGAGTAAGCAATATAAATAGTAGAGTATCATACAAAACTGGATTTTTATCATGTAATTATTATGTTTAATATACATTATTTAAGATTGCAATGGAGACTAGTATATCTAACTTGTAGCGAATAATCTCAGGATATTTAACCATTTGTGGTCCTATGTTCCTCATACGGAAACTATAATCATCTTTAGAAATATTAGTAATTTGTATTTATAGTAACTGTTGTAGAAAGTATAGTTCCAACATGACAACAGAAATCAGATTGCAAAAGTTTAAGGATATTGAGAATTGTATTATTAGGAAAAAATGTTTTTCTTTTGGATCCAAAAAAAGAATCCAGGATCTCCAGGAAATATTGACTGGCATGCGGAAATGTCTCAGTTTTTTTTTGTTCCTTAGCGGCAAAATCGCTTTGCATCCGTACAAACAAAACGCAAATTGAAAATCCCAAGAAATACAATTACCTCCTCCTCTGCAGAGGAAACATTAAAGCCGCAGTAATTGAATTAGGCGTTACAGCCGATAGCGAAATATCCATTGCCTGTGCAAAAATCCATCGACGAATTACGCAGAGAAAAAAATTTTACTACTTTTTTATTATCTCGAGTGTATGCATACAAAATACTTGGATAATTAATGCATGACACTGAATATGTGTACATTGTGTAATAACATTATCATAGTTTTACAGTTTGCATTAAGTATTTTTTTTGTTGCACTGCAAAGTGTAAAAGAATTTTGAAATAAGATTTATTTTATGAGTATGTTGTATAAATGCCAAACAAATTTGAGGAATTCTTTTTATTTTAATCTTTTCTAACTCCTGGCTTGAAATATTTCATGTACGCCACTGTAGTACATGTTGTTAGTTGCTTGTACAGTAACATCCTGGATTCTCCTTATTTGGTGTGCTGCATGTCTCTGGTTAATCAAACTGAAAAATATCAAAAATTACAAGTGTTTTGTTGTCAATCTGTCAGTGTCAGTGTCCCTGTTTTAGTCATGAGCGCCTTACACTTAACAACAGATTTATTGAGTTTTATTTGAATGACAAGTCAAGTACAATATATAACAGATACGTACTGTGTTGCACATTATAAAATATAATGAAAGAACAACGTTTATTAACACATTACACAGCCGTACAGAGACGGGCCCAGTGGGTAGAATCTAATCTACTCAGTCAGAAATAGATGGCACCAATAAAATTATAGAGAAAATGTACAATATTTTGAAGCAAATCTTTGGACAGAAAAATTGTAGTAAGAAAAATTAAATGAAAGTGAATCAAATATACATTGACTGTAAAAATTCCTACCTTCAAATTACTTTCTTCTACTTATATTTTTGAGAAGTTCTTTTAAGGAGGGCTTTCCCTACCCAATTAATTAGTTTCAAGCCTCCACAAATATCTAGATCCGCCGCTGTAGTTAGGCTGGAATTGGTTCGTGTGTATGTATGTATGATATTGTGTTTATGCTACTACCATTCGACCGACTATACTGATATCACACATAATTACTGTATCATTTCCCGTAATGCATCTAAATTGCACTGCTCCCATAGTGCGGCCGTTATGATCCGGACTTAATGTAGCCATAAATCAATTTCTTCAGTCCAGAAGAACTCTCGTATCCAGTACAACTGCACCCGTACGTACGTATGACCTTCGGCAATAAGTTGTGTGCTAGTGTGTCCATCTATGGTGTGCACTAGACATCTCTATTGAATAATTCAGATTCCTTAAGGCCTCCTAGAGTAGCGCTGATCGGTATCTGTAAAGAAAATGGCGACGGACGGCGGTGGTTGCTTTGATCTTAGGTTCTTCTTCCTTTAACAGAGCGATGCGTCGACACGGACATTAATCGATTTTCCCTGATGTACCACCAGCACACACACACACACACACACAGCTAATGTATATTTAAACTCACTATATAATAGTACTTTGTAACATTGGTTTCTAGTTTCTTACTTACATATAGTCAGTCGTTAGTAGATATTGTAGGGATGATATTACTCGATCGATGAGTTTAACTCAATGTCCATTTACATGCATGTACATAATACAATGTATTGTAATAAATTTCACATTACATGAAGATCTTGTATAAATATCTGGTAATTCCAACTTCCTGTGTTTCGTTAGACAGGTTGTAGTGTTGATTAAATTATTTAAAACTGCTATAAATGTACCTAATAAATATGGTTGTTAATTATTGTCAGTTTTCGCTGAAGACTACACACTAATTAAATCTGACAAAATAATATATTTCATTACCAACTTACAGCTAAAACAAAATATGCAGAGGTCGACAAATTCGTTATGCACTTATTTCCTTGTACGTCAGTTTTTTTTGCTTCTGTGTGTACTATGGATTTTATGATGTGTCATATATGATTCAAGGCCATCTAGGATCTTCTGCGCGCTGGTCCACCTTGGATCCGGCACGGCACCCAACCGGTACGAAACCGGAACTAACCAACCCACATGAGTTACCGTTACCTACTCACCACATCCGTATCGCACAAAAACAAGTTTTAACGATTTAATACTATTGTTGTAAAAAGATACACACACACACACACTGGTTTTTTTAAGTAACATGTCATAAATATTTCTCAAAAAGGAAGTAGCTCTAACTTGATATGAATAAGAATTCTTTTTGACAAACATAATGTTGATATTCTTGTAACAATATAAAATATCATGTAGTATATAAATTTCAGTATTGTGATTTGTTTAACATGAACTAACCTTATACTGTTTTGTGACTACAACTGTTTTCTGTCTAATACGGTCCTGTACTCCACATGATACAAAGCGTAGGTGTGTAACAGATTTTTTTTCTAAACACATAATGATCTTCGTGTTAGAAGAAAACGAATATCTGCTGATGAAACATATTTATCAAAATGAAATACACAACATACAAAAAGCATTAAAACGTTTGAACATTTATTCGTAGACGAAGACAGTTGTATGCATTTAAATAAATAACTTATTAAAAATATTCTCTCTCTGGATTTTTTGTGCACATGTCAAATTATAAAATATTACTACTTTAACCAACCAAGACCCACCATGGTTGGCTAAAACTTGGTCAAGGAGATACCAATGTTACCTTGAAACAACCGATAGAGACGCTGATTTTTATATAGGTATAATAAGTTTAAACGTAATAGATACTGTGAAATTTATTATTCACCATATGTGCCCACGCACCACGGCAGTTGGTAATTCTTTTGGTAGTAAATTTTGTCTAAAGACGTATCATATGTCATTCGTATCATCGATATATTTAGACATGTACACACTTGATATCTTCTTATCGAATAATTTTTATTTTCATAATGTCCACTTAATATCACATAGATTATAATATTTAATCCTTGAAAATAGTAAATCCTAATAATTTTAAGGTTATCTTTCATTTAGAATATTTCTGTCCTTAATATTACGGACAACTTTAGCTCTCTAGAAAATAAAGAAGGTTTTTCTAATAACGTAAAAGTATGTGTGAACGATTCAGGTCATGTCTTGTCTATACATTACTATTATTATCGTCATTATTGCATTAGAGCGCGAATCTGAAAATTACAGATTCACTTTCCGTGCTGATTAATTATTTAGATGCATCGTGCAATCGAGTACATAATTCTATAGAAATGTATATATGTATAGGGGACGACTGTCTGGGTATATATATGTGTGGTATGTATGGTGTAGTGGTCTACGCCTCATCTGACAGACTTCAATAGCACTCTTTATATACTAACACCACCTCCTTCAGACCTTAGCTCACCTCTTATCGGCGGACGCAGGCCGCGCGCGACCATGTATTATTATTATTATTATTAACGTGATACGTGACGATTATAATTAATAGCTATTAATTGTGGATTCAACGACCAACGTGATTGTAAAAATAACGTCGGCAAGATACAGTCCGACTTCAATAGATACATAATTGAAATTCTTGTGATACAGCTGTTTTCAAAATAGTGTTACATATCTACTACGTCTTTACTTAACTTGAAGCTATACGACTCTTTCGTCATTTTGTATGTTTTTTCTTTGATTATAGTACGTAGATATAATCAAACTGATTGATAATTAATCCATATTTTACTGTTAATCTTAAAATTTCGTATGTACATAATCGATATTCAAGGGCCAAGATTTTTTTTAAAGGAAACATATTTGCTTTAATCAAACTAACGAAATTTGTAGTTCACTGTCTTAATGGAAAAATCCACTAAATATTTTATTACATATCGCAAACTAATCGACACCTTCACATTCGACATACATAATTAAATGCGAAATAAATTAATCCAGTCTCACAATGCAATAAAATACAATACAGTTTCAATTAATCTATTAATGACTTACTTTAAAATGTAAATGAATCGTTAACTCGCAAATTTATATATCGCCTTTTGCTAATTTGTCAATCGGTGAAATAAATTTAAAATACTTGCATAAATTTCCAGACACAGGAAACTATTTAATTGTTTTGATTTGCATCTGGATTGGCGGTGTAATTTTTTATATATTGTTTTAGTTTTGTGGCCTCCCCCGACATATGCAGTTATCAATTAGAATTTTTGTTTGTCGTCCTTGAGATTTTAATTGTATTATTGATCTAGTGGTTCAGGTTTTTAAATGCACTATCGATCGTTTTTTGTTATTGTCTGTTTTTTGGCGTTGCTCAGAAAAAAGTTATAAATATTTTAGTTAAGTAGATACTAATGTTAACATTTTTGATTTGTAGCAATTAGTTTTTTTGGTTATTCTTCTAATTGCAAACGGATTTTTAAATCTAAAATGTTGTTTTTATAAGAAATTTATTGTACAGGGGCTTCATCAAAACTTTGAAACCATATAATTTTGTCAAATTATAGTCATTATAGTCTGTATATTATGGAGTTTATAGCTTCACGGTTACGTTAATAAGAAAAATAGAAAAATTGGCTTTTTTGAATTTATTGGAAAATCAAATGTTATCAATTAAAAACTGAAATAAGAGGATGCAGTTTTCTTAATTGTAAAACAACAAGAATGATTAGTTTGTTAGTATGTTTATATTCGATTACTATACACACATTAAAAAACAAATAATGTTTTTTACCATTTTCTTCTAATGATACCAGTATAGATATCTCAATTCTACAAGATCTTATCTCATCGGAGATTTAGAAAAAAAAACCTTATCAAACGTACAATCTACAAAATAGGAACCACTGACATCTCGGTAGCATTTAATCAACAACACTAATACATCATGTTCCGAACAATCTAGACATCCATGGCCAGATAAAAACAACAACAACGCAGTCACATGGTGGGGAGGTAAACAAAAAACAAAACGAAGAATTTTGAAACAACAACTTCTATTTGAATACGAATTGGTATAACTGTAATCGCACGATACATGCACTAGAATTATCCAGCGATTTCATTTAATTACAGCTTGAAAAGTGTGAGAAAGGTTGCACACGATAATAACACTTGGAGGCGGCGGTGGTGGTGGTGGTGGTGCTGGTCGAAGATTGAATTTTAATTCTTTGTTTCTCAACGAAGGACGTCACGATTCGGTGATCGAATCAAGTGTGCCGTTGGATGTGATTGATTAGAAGAGACATCATTGTCTTGTAAGGGTCTAAACAATTCTTAGTCTTTCCTTTTTCCATTTGTGGCTAATGAGAATGGCGCCAAAGTTTCTGATTTTATTTTTTCTAGGTCAGTGTCTTCAAGGATACGACATTGATAGTCCAGGTAGCTAGACGATAAATGACACAATCAGTTTTTAAGTACATGTTTAATTGTTTGAATTAGTCACATAGTGTTGCTGAATGCAAATGCGAGATTGCATGTATTTTAGCCAAGTGAAGTGATAAAATAGATCAAGTGGCCAGTTAAACTAATCAGATTTAAATTTAAACTGTAATAAAATTCATTTTATATAACTTTTATAGAATAAACAGACCGATTTTAAGTATGGGCCATACAACTGCATTTTGTAAGAAAAACGAAATTTCATTAGCACCTATACCAAAGTTAATAACGCTTATATTTACACTATATTTGGAAGAAATCAAGGCTAATAATACACATACAGTTTTTTAATTGTTCTGTTCTGTCCATTTTAAGTGAAGGTGAGTTAGTGTTATCAGTTATACAGATCAAATAATACTTTTTCTGAAATATCAACCGTAATATTCATGTATACATTGTTTTCATACCCACCTTGATTTATTAATCAATCTTCTTTTGTCACGCCAAATTTTTATCTAAAAATGGGCACTTGAAAAAATGGCTAAAACTTTCAAGGTCAATATGAATATTGAGAACAAAAATTTGCAAGCATTTGTTCTACAACCTGATCTACATTTTTTAATAAATACAGGAAAAATCGTTTATAACGACACCGCTTATAGCGACAAACTGGTTATAATGTCAGAATTGTGACCACTTATTTGAAATTCCATATACGCTAACGTAAAAAATGTCGCATATAACGACTTCTCTTATAACGACGACTCTGGACGTTATACGGAAATTTGCCGGTTAATAATTTTTCTCTCCGGTTATAACGACAGTCATGATGATGAAGGCTACATTCATTACTAATGTAACTGATCCAGTTATGATTTATTGGATTTTGTGAATATTGATAAAAAAAAATACAGATCTGGAGTAATTTAATTGATGTATATATTGCGAGAAGCATTGAATATCTTACCAGTATACGAGCAAATGAAAATGATGAGGACGACATTAATTTTAAAATCCCTTCATGTGCAGAAACCCTCGAAGCGATTTTTGTATTTAAAAAAATTTATTATATGTGAAAACTTACAAGATATGCAACTGTTGGACAGTTTTTCTAAACTTGATTTGAGCGCATTTATTACGAACGTAAATTTTATAAGTAAAGAAAAATGACAGATTATTTTACTACCAATTAGTTTGTAGGTTTACCTATGTATAGTAGTATTTTTAGAAGATGTCACTTCAAGGTCATCGAGAGATTACATAGGAGATTAGAATTAGACGTACGTTATTGTAATAGTATCGAGAACAACGGGCATCATTTTATTATGCTTGTCGTAGTTTTGTTCGGATAGCCTAAAGACAAACGTGTTATAATCCATCCTTATCACACTCATTCAAATGGCAGAGATAAATATATGTAGCTATACGTTAATTCGTATATGATAGAGATAACCTTGAAGTGACATCTTTTAAAAATACTACTATATGTATGTATTGGGTTGATGCATAAGTTTGTAGTGTTTTTTTCAATTTATGTACTTTGTCCATGGAATGCAAGTATCGTACGATGATTTATTGGTCACAATTGATCACACTGCCTAATTCCAGAGTTAACTGACGTGGATCATCGCGAAATGAAGCATTTAATCTGTCTTTATCAAAGTCGGATGGTCTCTCTGAACGTGGCGAATAATTCAAGTCAAAATGGCCCTCTTTGAAACTAGAAAACCATTTTCGTGTTGTACTTTTCCCGATGGTGTTCTATCCGTAAACGGTTAAATTCAAACAAAAGGATATATCAGACACGTTCGTTTTTATATACTTGACACTCCATTTCCTTTAGCCAACAATTAATCCTAAATTTCTTCAAATTCAAAAATTCGAGAGGTATTCAATAAAGCAATACTATAGCATTAAAATGACATAGCCATTTGCCCAACAAATTACTTTCCAAAGCACTCTTGCCTTGGAAACCAAAAACGCTACGAACTTATGCATCAACCTGTTATATAATTTACAATCAATATTTTTTCTTATTTATGTCTTTATAAATGTTTTACTGTACTGAAATATAGTTTTGTTTATCATATATATTATATTAGTAGTTATTTTACTTTCATTGGTTATAGCTACCTCCGGCTATAGCGACGAGATTTTTAGGGTCCTTTCGATGTTGTTATAACCGGATTTTACTGTATTATAAACAACTCTTTTGAAAAGTAGTATATGTTGATTAGTATGTCAGAATTATTAAAAACTTAATTATACCAGTTTAAAAAATCGTAAATCATTATAGATTTTAAAACAAATTATATTTTTAATGTTCAGCAAACAACAATATATTCTTTTTCTAACTGAGCCACAATAATGTTATGGTAAGTTTTGGCCCATAAATCATGATATCTATAAAAAAAAACAACAACATATTATCTGTTTGTGGGAAGTAAATATCTTTGTGTAACCTTAACCAAAACG
>JAGJTL010000059.1:788954-804414 GCA_022063505.1 Calosoma granatense
CGTAAATCATTATAGATTTTAAAACAAATTATATTTTTAATGTTTAGCAAACAACAATATATTCTTTTTCTAACTGAGCCACAAGAATGTTATGGCAAGTTTTGGCCCATAAATCATGATATCTATAAAAAAAACAACAACATATTATCTGTTTGTGGGAAGTAAATATCTTTGTGTAACCTTAACCAAAACGGTTTGAAACACTTGTTATAACCAGCAGCATAGTGTGTCACCGTAACGGCGAAGGTTTATTGTTAAACGTTAAATTCGAATATCTAACTGACAGTGAAAAAAAACAACTGACACACATTAGTATTGGTTGGTCGTCTTATGCCCGGTTTCTCAGTCGAGGCTCAACTTAAATCTCGAATCAAAACGAACAATATTGAATCGTTCTAGTAACATTAATGTTATTTAACAGGTAAGAAACTAAGTTTCGTTTCGATATTGTTTGTTTTGATCCGAGATTTAAGTTGAGCCTCGACTGAGAAACCGGGCCTTAAGGAAGTAATAAAATAAGTGAATATCATTTGCATCGCCTACTATACAGTCCATAACTATCTGTGCAATGCGCACACATAACCTCAACAAGTATGCAGGGAAAACAAAATAGTACATTTCCAAAGCGTACTGCAATCTCTACTGTGCGGATCCCACGCGCGTTCCAACATAAATCCGTTATGTTATGTTTCGTAGCAAATGATGTACGTTTAACAGCACTCTGAAAGTCAGAAGTTGATTGAATATAAGTGGACAATACACAGGTATATACATATTAGTGTACTGTACAACGCATAACAAAAACACAAACAATTGTTAGTTTGTAATACGTTACTATGATATTCCATACACTACGTACTCACCTCAAGTTAAACAATTAAAATTCTTCAAATTTTATTATACACCATCTTATTAAAATACTCGTAAATAAATAGATAAAACATTTTACTTGCGTATGAAAATACATTGTTACTGGTGTGTGTTTAATTTTAATTTATGATTGCTCATTCAAGTTAACATTTGCTAAAATTAACATCTTAGAAAAGATTGTTAGTAGTAAAAATCTGAAGAATATACATATATTATAATTATAGAATATTTTCTGTAAAAACGTATGTGTCACTCCTTGTGCCGACACTGTATATTTTTCTCTATGTTTCACGGCTCTGTTCCATTCTTCTAGAATGTGCGAATTCTGTTGTGTTTCTTCGTTGCTCCGTCTGTTGCACGGGGCATAAAAAGTCACAGGTGGAATTTTGCATAATTTGTAGAGTTGTGTATATATCGCGTGCGTCTATAACGGACTAACGGACGTGAAGTGAATGTTCCTACACGGCAGACCTTGAGTTCAGAGTTGAGGTGTAACTTAGGACGCGCTCTACGTGTATATATGTATGTATATGCATCATCCGTACGTCCGTCCATACGTACGTACGTATGTCTTTCTCTTACTAACACCTCCACTTAGTTAGCAGTACTCATGTTAACTGTATAATCGTACCTCGGCGCCATCAGTAAAAACACTGTCACTTTTTCTTATTACTCTGTTATTTGTCACGTCAGGCATCGAGATGTTCTTTTTTATCCTGTTTCGTCATAGGTAATCTTATTGTATAGTAATATATATTATATGGAGATATCTGGTATGTAAGTGATTTTTGTATCAACCTTCTAAAGTCACATGACAAATTTCAATATAATCCGTGCACGGGATTAGGAATACTTTTATTTGTATATGTTCCACTTCTTTTGCGTAACAAACGCAGCATTATGAATATGCCAAAAACGGAGCTATTATCAAAAACATATAGGATATAATAAAAATTTGCATTAGTCGCCTTCAAGACAGTCACATACTGATTCCAACAGTATTGTTACTTTCGGAAACAACTATGCATCTGTAATTAATGCTTTGAGACGTTTTATCCTACTTGATTGGATCTTCGAAATCCACTCAAAACTATTTGCTTTCATCATTAAATTAATTTTGAAGAATATTCAAAAATTGCAGGGTGCCAAGACCAAATATGGGCACAGAATATTTTTATATCTGGCAAAAACTAGCAGATTGTAAGAGACTTGTGGTACAGAACACTGGCATTATGCTCCAATTGTTAAGAAGCCAAATATATACACACAAATATCTTGATTACGAATAAGCCTGCAGACGAATCATGTTGAAACTTGTGATTTGGTTTTAAAAGGGTTTTAGGAATATGCTGATGCATTGTTATTCGTAATTACCGTATTTTCTATTAAAATCTTATTTTATCAAATAAGCTATAGTAATAGGTTCAACTATTTCTTCGCCAATACAAGGTTTTCTTTGCCAATCAGTGTTGTTCTTCCTTATTACTCCATGATTACTTTTATCGTCCGCGTCTACTGTGTTTCACGTTGCGTTACTGCTTGCAATATAATGTTGATCGATACGTTGTGATGTAGCCTAGAGTTGTTTTCTCATCTCATAACTATAACTACACAGACGTATGTTATCACACATCAATAATCCATTCTTCTAACCGTGGTTATTCGCAAGCCTAGTACAACACCAACTACCTACCTAGTGAAACACTACGTTGTGCACGGCGGACCTGATCAGACCTGAGAGCGATGTTATCACGGGCCAGTGACGTTCACGAAACTACCATATTTGGAATTTATTACGGACCTGTGTCATATTTCACGCCGACATCCACCCCACCATCAGCGCCAGCGCCGCCACTGTCCCAGCACGGAACCAGATGTTCCACTATAGAACACCTAATATGGCTAACTATTATAATTACGCTTGTAATATAAATAAATGGCTACATGCTAACGAACCCAGACCACTCGCAATATATAACGATACGGAGCAACATTGCTTCGGATACGAAATTTATTTACTCGAACTGTTGAACAACGTACTAGTAAATATACTTCAGTACTTAGCGTCACTCGTCTGCAGTTTACTTTGTATGTATAATCGTATCAGTGGACAACAATAAAACATTATTTATATTGGTATTCACAGAAGAATGTTTATTCTATAGTAAATTTAACCTTTTCACTATAATATTGTATTACTATAAACATAACAAAAAATCAGCTTAACTATTTGGAAACATATGAGCAGGATTATAAAAATGACAGAAAAACCAACACGGTTCCATCCACGAATTTGTTTCCATATCTTAAGCATATGTTCAACTTGTCATTAAACATTAATATTCCACCAAATAAGCCGTATGAAAATTAATCAAACTATCAACATCTTCATTATACAGAAAAATGTTATTCATACTAATGACAACGATCCGTTCCTAGCCCACGTCAGACATTATTGTTTATTTAAAAACTCATTTATACCTTTCAATATACGAAATATCGCTATATATTACAGCCGAACCGAAAATATAAGTGCGTAATTTACATAATAATTCAATATTCAAAATTACATCGATTAATATCCGTAATTTCTCTTCTGATCAAGTGTACAGTCAATGGAGAAATGTAGTAGGAAGCATATTAATATTTTCTGATTCGATGGCATTGTGGGTATTGCCTGGTCCATAATAAACTGACTCTTTTATACAATACTTTTTACAACTGTTGCAAAAAAGTAAACCCGTCGTAACAAGATTTGTGGCGCCGATATTTTGATACGATAATCTTACAAAAACGTTATACATATCCTAATCTAAAATATAAAATATGAGACCCACTAAAATGCTAGGATTTTTTGTGACAGTATTTTTTAAATCAATAATCGCTACTGTCAATATTAAAACTGAGAGATTAATTAGAACTGGTTATATACTATGGCACAGAGCCGACTCAGGGAGAAGCTACTTAGTAATGTTGTCTGTCATACATAAATAAAATAGTACAAAATTATCTATTTTTGGCGTGTAGTGAGATTCCCTCGTTTTGAATAGAAGAGCGTTATTAAATGTAACAGTAGTTTCTGTCTTATTAATCCTAAGTCTTCTCTTTTCAACTTCTTTAAAGGTTACAAAAATAGTATTGTTAAACAACAGTGCACGATAAAAAAAATTCTTTCTTCAAGTATCTAACTTACAAACGGATTGTTATTACTTGTGCTTATACATGTGCATGGTACACGTACGTTTGTCTCGTTACATTGTTGGAAGAAGAGTAGTTATTAAGACGTGACCTCTTTGAAGATAAATCACAGCGCCCAGGTAAACGATGTACATTTATTTGAAAACAACACATCCTGTCTGCGGCGTCTGTAGCTGTTACGAATGGCGCGCAGAGTCTCTCTCTCTCTGTCTCTGTCTCTTGGCGGAACGGTTGACAGCTCGTAACTCAACCAATGGGAATCCGTTATTGTTTATTGAACGAGTGCACGTTATCTAGTAGCAACTGTTTAAGATTGTATTTATTGATTGGACGAATACATTTACATGCATATACATTTATAATTGATTCCTGTATCGCTGCTGTGTTCGAAATGTGTAAGCATTGCTAGCAAACACTGTCCAGCGTGTAATTTATAGCTTACTTGCTATAGTTCCAATGCTTGCGAGCGTGTATATTAAGATGTATATTAAATATACATATTATACAGAATTAATAACTTAATAATAGACAAAGTTTGCTTTTATTTTCCAAGAGTACTCTGAGAGGAGGAGATTGAAAAACGAATATTAAAATTTCTTACCACAATGACCATAGGACGAAATCAAAATGAAAAACATCGAAACAAAACTACGTTGCTTACGTGTTAAATAATATTAAAGCTTCTAGACAGATATTGGTCCTTTGGACTTGATATTTAACTTCGTGATATAGATTTGGCAATCTTTTTATTTAACATTGCTCTTATTGAAATAAAGAAATTCATGGATGGATGGAAAACTCATTTAATTTCCATTATTGATTAAATCATTCCTTTCAACTCCTACTCCATCCAGCTCAACATCCATTGCTAGATTATAAACAGCCTCTTACTAATTACAATTTAGATTAAGACAATTCAGCATAACTAGAGAACATATTGAAAGAGCGACTAACTGACTAGATAAAAAAATGAACTGTACTGGAATGATTGCATCAGCCGTTACTCGTTGCTGTTCTGCTATTCAAGTGAAGACGAGAGCGTGAAATATGATGGAGGTGTAGTGAGTTCGATGGCGAGCAGTGTCGGGTGAATAAATATCGCGTAAATTCACGGAAATGAATGGATTAAGGATGGTACCTGGAGCCCCCGGGGCGCTCCCATAACTAGCGCAAGGGGGGCGCGCCAAGCCCGTCTCACCGTGGATAATGCGATATTGTTCAGGTGATCGCGAACAACAACAACAGCGACGACGACTACGACGGCCCGATCTCGCAGTGCTTTCTAATAATTCACAAGCGCGTAAACTCACCTTTGCACAGGGCCGGCATTGCAATAGTCGAGATAAAACTAGATCTATAATTATACAAGTACCTACAAGGATGCCTAGTTTATGGATATCTTTCAAGGGAATCATTATTTTATTATGAATACTATTCAAGCAAAGCATAAGAAAGATGCAGTGTTACGATCATAAATAAATATATTTACATACATACATAAGTATAGTGTTTTGAAATTTTTTATTAAACCTGACATTCATTATTTGATTAAAAAGATTCATGAGCTATTTTCAATATACGTTCAAACAATATATGTTTGTCATATGTATCATCAAATATGACAATATTTTATTGTATATATTGTAACTGAAAAATCGTAGTACATGATATGATACATTTCCTCTTGTATCTATTGCCAGTAACTTCTCATTGAGTACGGTACTGGATGTCTGGGTGCCGCAATAGTATCATGCATTTGCTTTCGCCACACTTGATGCTGTTGTACGCAGGAATTGATTTCGCTCCATTATATCGATCAAGATTGAGATTATTGCAGGAAATATTACAAATTCCGATACATAATGCGCAACGGTGCAGAACTTTCATTGTTACACGCGCACAGCTCTGATCAATTCCTATTATAACTTACCGATACCTACCCACCCGGAGTGTCTGTGTTGCTCTAGCAATATTATTTAAAAACGCACGCTAAATATTACACCAGTGAACGAGCGAGTCTGTGAGCGTGGGAACAATCTGCTGCAGTTGACTAGGATACACTTTTCATATATTCTAATTCAGAAATATATACTTCTCATTTGGCTTCTCTCATTATTGTCTTCATTGAAAATAAAAGAACCACCAGGCAAGAATATGTCAAGCAATCTATAAACTATAAAATAAATGCAAAATTTAAATAAATAAAATATTATGTAATACTTGCAATTTGCATTTTAATATTCAAAGTAAAGAATCTAGTGTCCAGACTGTAAATTATTTTCATACATTGTATACATACGGGTATAGTAAGAAGAAATATAAGATAGTTACAGCATGGCAATTTAATAAGATTAATTTGACATGGATCATACAACATTCTAGTCGCATAGTAACTGTGCATTTTATCCATTCCTATCTATTAATATCCTTATGATTAGCACATATATTAATTAAAACCATATATCCCGCACCACCATCATCATCATACATCAAAAAAATACCACATGAAAATAATTTAATCTAACCGGTGATCGGTAGATCAGAATAGCGATAAACAAATTATTAATATCTACCATATACATACAGGACGTAACGTAACATAACGTAATGTATGTACGCATGTAAGTTATACTAAGTTAAGAAACCGGAGTGTGCGAGCGCCTTAATTATACGTTCACGTAATTCATTTGATAAATCATAAGCGTATTATTATAAATAATAGCAGCGTGACATTGAATGCAAGTAGGCACACACACACACACATAGTATAATGCTGACCAATTAAAACGCATTTTTATCGGCAAATAATTACAATGTAGTGGATTTGCCCTGTCAAATGATCGTTGCATCGTTTTAATGTAATATCGGTGGAATTATGTTGATAAATTAATTACATACAATACAGATGTACGCCTGGTTGACGATGTTTGTAATTTATGTAGGAAAATATTGGTACGTGCTGTGCAATACTGTTGCTGTTAAAGATTAGCTTTAGTCTAAACTGAAGATTATTTCTCTTCTTTTATTAAACTTTCTAACGATAATAGGATAGTTCATCAATTGTGGAAGTATACATTTCTGTAGAAATTCTAATTTAATAATTGTATATCGATTCAGATGTTTTATTCTTAATATACAAGGTGGCGTTGAACAAACATGCAACTTTTCTGTTGTGTTTAAAATGTGTAATCTCTCTTTCTCTGTGGTGTGTAGTCAGACTCCTTAACCCTCACTTCCTTCAGACAGGAAAGTGTTGTATATTTCTGTCAGATCAGCGCCCGCCAGTATATACATAAAAAAACGCTCAACTTAAGTTATTTCAAGAATATCTGTAAACTTAAATACAACGATTTGATATCGATAATATCTTGAAATAACACTGAATGTTTGGCATATATCATGAGTATGATTATAATTTGTAGAAAGTGACCTGTACCTGTGCCTTCGTCATCTATGGAATTGTGTATTTTGTAACTTAAGACCTTCGATTTAATTCAATTATTGGCCTGCCTTAAAATTGCATGCCATTCGTTTTGGTTAACAATAAGATGCTTCGAAGATGACTCTGCGCATTGTCACATAAATATTATGTTTATCTATAATTCAGGAACAAAAAATTAACTATTTGTTTAGGAGTGCCTTTTTGATTTGTCATTCAATTGTTTTGCGACAAGGTAACGCATGATCAAATGACATACATATATACATTGGAAAAAATTTAGTGTTAATTGAAGTTAAGCATTAACTCGTAAACAATATTGAATCGAATCGGTAGATTACAATGAATCATAATGCGAGCTATTTCGTTTTTATTAGTTTATTACATTTTTATTACAGAACATTGCACAGTAATTCTTGTAATGTGTAATCGATTTATGTAGAATATGGCAAATGATTGTAAAAATATAGAGATCCGCCACCCCAGCAATGGGAAAGGCGTGATGCTATGTATGTATGTAAGGATGTATTAGTATATATTCTATGATTTTAATTCTATGACCAAATAACATTGCTGTTACTAAAATCGCTAATTTTTTTCCACCAAAATTATTATTAAATAATATACTGAAAAGATTATAAAAAAATTTTATACACGATACAAATATTATATGTAAATCAAAAATAGATTTGAAAGAAGTTATTACAAAAAATTAGATGAAATAATTGGTCTGTATATTATAATCGTTATTACATTATCGGTGTGGTAACTTGTAGGTCTATGTATCTGTGTGTGTGTATTAATTTAAAAATACATACACACATATACACATGTATATATGTATGTATAGTAGGATGAATGCACGTGTATGCGTGCACGTTAGGCCGTACGGCGCACTAGGGCATTCGGACCGTGCGCTCGCTCGTGATGATTGTAACCTCGCGAACACGGCATCCTACAGCGGCACGCAAAACACACAACGATCCTCTCTCTGGTGGAGGACGAACCGATAACTGTGATTCTGTAAATCCCAGTATGTCATGCAGTTAACTGCTTCTTATGTTACCTTTTAAATAACGTCAATAGCACATGTCTTCCAATACATATAATAAACATAATATTATCAAACCAGAAGGTATTGCAAATTCTCCCGCAAAACTACTGCTACAATAATTACCACAATACATACTCATTTTGTAAAATAATGAAAGAAAGAATTTAGGTCTTCCGTGGTCCTTAATCATTAATGAAAATGAAACTGGTTATAGATATTTTTACACCTATTTTGCTTTTGAAAGTTTTTATTACTCT
Organism: Calosoma granatense; assembly: GCA_022063505.1. NCBI lineage: Eukaryota > Metazoa > Arthropoda > Insecta > Coleoptera > Carabidae > Calosoma > Calosoma granatense. Next base: position 797,773 of record JAGJTL010000059.1, read on the forward strand.
TTTACGATAAAATATGATGCAAAGTTGCGTAATTGCATTACAATATAAATATTTAATAAGCTACTCGCTTGACTGCTAAAGAAAATATATATTTCACAACTAACCATATATTTATATTCGAATATCCGTTATCAATAGTTTCTTTTATTGTAGAACCCCATTGTGTAACTGTAACCGTACGTACGTACGTATGTATGTATATTGCAATGCGTCCGTGGTCCGTGGTCGTATCTGAAATCGTGTCCAAACGATTTTTTTTGTGGCGCGTGAAGCCATGGAAATTCCATGTAAATAATGTTATTGTATTCATACCATGCGTTTCAGTTTCGATAAACACATAATGGACGGTATTCTAAACGCGCAAATAACAGTGTGCCATGCACGATATCGCACAAAAGTGTTTGGATCACGCGACTAACAAACACTCCTTCATACACACACATGTACACGTACAATAGTCCTCCTCGGTAACTGGCATCACGGATAATCAAACGCATTCACATCTATGTACTATTATAATGATATCCTTGCGCAGCACAGAATGTTGCAATAATCAAAAAGTATTGAAGATTCACACTGCATGTGTACCATAAATGTATTGCTCCAATTTAGATACCTTAATATCTGCAGTATTTAGATTAACAATATACGGGTATTTCGATAAGAACATATAAGAATTTTCTCGTTCTGTGTCCAATCCGATTATGCATGTGCCATAAAAGTTTAATTGTCACTTCAATGTAGTGAATCATATCCAGCTGGAATCTTCAATCATTTCTAGTATTATTGCATTCCACATTTTTATTAATTACATATCTAATCCTGTAACTATTCAAGTATCCTTTCTAACAAGACCATACAATTCTCGTCCTGACATTATCAACTGTAATAATGAACCAACATCAGGCGTGTCTGTGAATTTTTACGTTCTGTCTATGTACTACTATAAAAACAGTTCGTTAGCGACGTACATACGGAACAGTTACTTGCATCTAATTGTACATAGTGTGTCTGTGGTATGGTATGTTACAGACATGGACAGACAGGCGGGCAATGGAGAGATAGGTCATATTTTAATGGATCATGTCAAGGTCGCGAGTTCGATTCCGGATAAACCTTACCATCGACTCCTGGTTAGCATGATGTCATCGTAAGCCATTCATTCATAATCAGTGACTTTCATTGTTTCAGTTACGGCGGACCTCCGCGAGAGACAAGCGAACTTGTTTATTGTGGAACAAGATCAGGTCGCCTTAGGCTACTACCACTATCCGTACACACATACTAATGCATACACACACACACGAAACAAATAAAAATATATATGTGCGTGTAATAATTAATTGTTAGTGCGCGGGTTTGCAACATATTGATTTTACTCTTTGGTAATTAATTTGTTTAATAAATTAAATAATATGAAGGCAGAATGTGTTGTCGGGTCATAGGTGTACAGAAATATTGTATTTCTTTATAATAATTAAATACAACAACAACATACTGTACAAGTCAAAAGCAACTATTCGTCCTGTAGTATAAAAATATACTCATTAATACTGATTTTGTAGGATAAGATTCATTTTAAATTTTGAATAAAAAAATCTTATTGAATTTGTTAGTAACATTAATGTTATTTCACAGGTAAGCAACGTAGTTTCGATACAATATTGTTGATTTTGATTAGAGAACATTAGCATCCATTAAAAAAGATTCGGAGACGCGGTACTGATTATATATGTTTCCATTCCTTCACTCCCTTGTACAGAAGAATAGCACACTCCATACCACTAAATTCCAGAACATGTTTCCCGTTTACCAACACTGCACTAGCAACATTCCAAACACCAAATCATACATCACATGCAATACAATCATATAGCCTACCTCCCTCCCTCGACCAATGTACAATCTGTATGTGGTCACACGATTCACTTTTACAAACCGTTAAACCATCCACCGTTACAGTGAAAAGTGACGACGAAGGCCATTGTGTATCGAGTACACATCATCGGACGCGTAAATAATAATCGGTCCATTATGTTCAGGTAAATGCACAACAGTAATTACGTTAGGTGCTCCGAACCGGATTCGACGTGTACGCTGATGATGATGATTAAGCTGTCAAACAGTTCCCAGAGTGTCATTGATCATAGATCGTGGTAATCCCATCGTACATATGTATGCATAGATCTAATGTACAATGTATATATGTATGTATGTATATTTGTATTTACCCTTCGGGGGATACGACGTCTTAGAAAGGAGATATCGACAGCAACAGATCGCACGAACATCAGTTTATAATTTCAACTTGTATTTTATATCATGTACGTCTGTCTGTACATATTCATTATGCAAACTGTTTCTTTTCTAAAGAGTTCTTGCCGGAACCCAGCTTCAGGGGGTATGACTGATCTTCAGTTCAGTACAAACAGGGAGACAATTGTGTGTGTGGGTATAATTTTCTTGACATGCAGACCATATGTAAATTAAAGCAATAGTGGAAAATTCTTTAACAAAAACTTCTTCGATATTCGAAAATCTGGCTGAAAAATCCTAACAAGTAAACATTGCAAACATACTAGAATCCTATATATGAATCCTACTCTTCAGCTATGTACATTTTTAGAACATCCTTCACAATATTTCATTTGATTCCCACACATGTTTCTTTCCACTAAGCTCCTTCGTCACATTCGCCTGCTTGTACGTAAATCATACACTGATAACTTCAGATAGGATAATTAAAATCTATTAAATTTTCGCTTGTGCACACACACAGAGAGAGAGAGAAGATGTTAAGAATATGATGTATAGTTATGAAATGTATTATGAAATATATGTATGTATATATGTACACGACTAGCACGTATCATCTGTCGCAATTATACGGAGATTAAGTGAAACGTTATGTTTCGTTACGAGTAAAGTATCGTGTTCAGCCGACGGTAAGTTCCCACGTGCGACCGAGCACTCACTCGCCACGCTGACTCGGCCGCGCCTCACGTGCAAATTACCCTCTCGTTATTGGACCTCTCGCCGTGCACTGTGTTCTTAAATTTCAATTTAAGACTTGATGGTCCCGGTCTGCATACGTGACTGTGTACAAATCTGCACGAGATACCTTTGTTCTCTTCCACAACAGGGATGGTTAAATGATGTTGCCTTAATTCTGAGTATAAATATATTTAATGAAACATGCTCGAATGATTATGTTTATTTATGGATTTTCAGTTCTAGGAAACACAAGTGTGTAAATACTCTATAACATACATTTCTTAGTAAATATTACAAACAATTGTTTTCTTGGTTATGGTTATATTAGAAAATGTTTCTAACTTTAGAGGAAAGAAACACATTGTTCTCATTCTTACCGAAAAGTAACACAGTTAACTCTTCCTCTATCTTTTCCACGAAGTACCTCTGCGTTTCAGATTTCGGAATTTCCGCTATGGAATCCAAATCGGACCGAACCTAAACATACTAGAACACTATGTTACTGACAGTGTATATGTGTTGTTAGAGTAGCTAGCCAGTTACGAAACCCGTTGTTGTGTCGTGTGATCTGCTGAATACAGATAGACCTTGCATGAAACCGCAACGACGATAACGCAGAGCCACAGCACGCCTTCTGCTCCGATCACAGGTATTTCCGGAGCAACGTTCTAATGCCTGTGTGTTGCTTTCACATCGCACGAGCCTGTCCATGCCGATGCCAGCCTATCTGCACCTCTCAATGCAACAACGCACAACTCAACACAACACCGATAATTCACAGAAACAATTGTTATTGTTTAGTTAGAAATGAAGATGTATGTAGGTGTATGGACTGATGTCTCCCAGGAATTGTATCGATATTATAACTACACACTTTCATATACAATCGAACGATAAATGCGAACAACGAGCATTTTGTTGTTGTTCGTTTTCTTATGATAGAGTTATGGGAAGTAAAGCAAAATCGACGCCTACTTTAGTTCTGGGTGGTTTTTAACCTGTAATAGTCGTGATTGGAAAATATCGAGATTCTTTTGTTTAAAGTAGAGCGAATCATGTCTTTAGTAACTTTTTATCCGTTCATTTGACTTGTTTTTCTACAACTTCCTTAGTTCTCAATAAAGTGAAGGAGCCTATGGTAACTAGTCAAAACTAGACCTTCATTTCAGGTGTCTAAATATCCAAAGAGCATACTGGTGTCTCAACCAAAGTATGAATTAATGAATCCAGGAAAATATTAGTAACTTCTACTCTGATTCATTGCTAAAACTTGAAGCAAGGTTAAGACTAACAATAACAAGTTATTCGTGAAAATAAATCTGATCACAATCAGTCATGAATTTTGTTACGCACATATTCGCGTGCTGCTGTCATAATTCGGTAAACTGATTACCATGTGTATTTATGCATGACACTGAGACTGTGAACAAGACCACCTATGATTATCGTTCTAATCGTGTATGTTAATTTGATAGGTGCATGCGATACAATACACGATTCGTACATTCATTTGTTATAATTCCATTGTGACAAGCAACAATTTGACTGGTTTTTGATAAATGTCCACATGTCACATATAAACATGCATACATCTATGTGTATAGAACTTGCCATTTATTATAAACATATATATGGATTGTTTTTGCAGAGTAGTGATTTAATTGTTTCAAGTAGACTAACGTATGTTGGAACAGTTCATATGTTAGCTCTAAATGGGAAGAAGATTAGTACAGTATTTCTGAAAAGAAAGATAACTCATTTTACTTTAAAACATTTCACATAATTGGAATAATAAATGAGATTTTAGTCTGCAGAATGATAAAGGAAATAAATTAACAGATGCAACTGAGGGTATTTGACTCTTGATGAATTACGCATGGCCAGAAAATTGAGGGCCATAGATTCGAGGTTTTCCAAAATCAAACTGAATAATAAGTTAAAATCGATGGTTGGCATGATATCTATTATCCTTAATCTATTATTACATTTATAATAAATTGGCAGCAGGATTTGAATTAGTGTTCCTAGCTTACAGTTCTATGGACAAGTCTATACTGTTACCTCTAGTACAGAAAAGTAATGTATACTGTACATTAATGTATTTTGTATGTACTTTGCCTAATAGCTCCTATAAGAATAATGTCTGTGTAAATTTGAATACAAATGCAACTTTCCCAACTAGCACCTATAATAATTTACAATACATACATACATAGTAGTGGAAAGTACCGAGTGTGAAACATAGTTTTATTTCCTCCCGCAGACTAGGCAATGACACGACTGCGACACGGACAGACGGGGACACGACACGTCTTTACGACAGTTGTAAACGGTACAGATCAATCTCAATTGCTCTGCAACAAGTTGAGAGAGTAGATTTTACGATAGTACATGCATTTCACTCTGTGAGGTCCGTGGATGCTGCACACGGCAGCACCCACACTCCCGCATGCCACCGTTGTACCTTCACTCGCCGCACTGTCGACAGATGTCGCCGCCCTCGCACATACTCACCACAGAAACAAACCACACGAGATGCCATCATGCTGACAATCTGTTTCGTTCTTTGCAGATCCGCGCTCTATGTACGACTGTCTTCTTGAAATATTTTTTGTTTTGTACTGATCTAGATACATAGTACTGATTCCTTTGAAGTGTTACAAGGATGTAACGTTCTTGTCATAGAACATATTTATATAATTTACCTTGTACATAATGTATTGTATATTCAGTTCTGAAGTTAATATCTCCAGGGCAGAATTGTCCATTAGTGATATATCAAGCTTAAATTGATATACTAGGACGAGAACTTCAATCTTGAATCAAAACGAACAATATCGAATCTGTCTAGAAGAAATAATGGTATTTAACAGGGAAGCAACGTAATTTTGAGTTGAGATTTAAATTAAATCCTAGAAACCAGCAATATAAGGAAAGGACGCAATATAAAAACTGACTAATTCTCTAGAATTTCTAAGGAATACAAAAATAAGTGGATGAAAATATCCAACATATTCTCCGAAATATTTTCTCCATAATTTACACATATAATGTGTGTGTGTACTATACAAGCATATACTTTTGCAATCTGTTCGTATAGTTTACGCTGCAAGCATACAGACATACAGATGCAGGTTGCAGATGTAGATGCAGATGCATCTAGTACTACTAAACTACGGTACTGCAAGTTCTCGTGACGCCACTTCGACACGCATATGGTATTTGTCTGCAAACACTAATTGGATGTTTAATAATTTTATTATAATTGCTATTGTTTTTCATTGCTGTTTCACGGGCGAGTAATTGTTTATTGATTGTCGATCTCGCGGCATTTCTCGAAAAACATTATATTTTATTTAATTATTATTGGTGCTCGTGGTCGCCAAGAACATTGTACACGGTTATTTGTTGAGTCACACTTCTCTTCGTGATTCATATATTGATTTACACTCGAGATTTATTTATTTTCCAAGTTGTACTCTCACATTTCTTACAGACAGATAACATCTCGTACATTTACACGAGGTGTCACAAAAAATGTGAATACTTGTATAATTAGTATAATCCAACTCAACGGGGAAAAAATACCGTTAGAATATCATGAATATTCTTTATACTAGTACAATTCATACAAATACAAATTAATTA
>JAGJTL010000059.1:808392-819307 GCA_022063505.1 Calosoma granatense
TTTATATTTTAATTTAAATATTTCTTAGTTATATTATTAGGTTATATAAAAATTTATAGTCATTTTAAACAAAATATAAAATAAATAAAGTACATATTACATTTCGCTAAATTTTATTAACTGAGCGATAATAATTTTTGTGTATATACGATTATTGCTAAAAGTATGTATCATTTTGTTCTGCTTATTAAATTGTTCTACTAATTATATGACTGTTTATTTATCTTTATAAGTATTAATACATGTATCTGTATGGGTATACATCCATGTATCCGCCTTAGTTTTTGTATATCGCTTTAGGACGTTATGTATGTATGTTGTATCTATGTTTGTTCTGTTCTCTTACAAGGAAACGATTATCAGAGATCACCAGGCAAACACTGTGTTTATACATATGTGTGTGTGTATGCTAGTGCTGCGTGTTGTTCCGTTCTGAACACGTGTACAATTATAATTAATATAATAATTAATGCAGTCAACATTGTAGCCATAAATACATGTAATGATCGCATTAAATAAATGTTACGTTTCACTAAGTTTTCCCCGACCATCGGAATCGTTCGTGCGCGCTGATTTCCATTTAAATTAACCAGATGTGTTCACACACATACATACAGAGAACACCTCTATATTTCTCTCTCTCTCTCTCTCTGGCTTTGTACAAACATACCACAAACCTCCGTACCTTTCTTACGTTCCATTACGTTATTTATACGTGAACGTAACTTAACGTAACGGTGTCGTGTGTAATTTTCATATACCGTACACGCGAACAATTACAGTTAATTATATTTCAATTGTTTACGAGCTATTTATGATGGCAATTTTCTCGTTGCTTATTTAAATTCATCCATCTTGACTGCCAAGCCATGCTTCTTTATGTCTTCGTACTTTATATATTCGTTCTCTGTCTGCATAAGTTCTGTCCTATTAGCTCGACTATAAACTTTGTGCTTGTCCTCGAACTCTTTAGCTTCCAATGCACTCTTAGAATGTCTATAATTTAAAGTAATTTTACAAATAGGAATTCACGAGTTCTCTTTATATTTTCAGAACAGACTGATGTTATATAACCTAAATGATAAAATCCTTAACACAGATAGAAGTTGAAAGATTACTGATTGAAATGGATTGAGTGTTTTCTTTAGAATAAATTGTAAATAAACGTCACAACCTTGATCGCTCCGACGCGACTTATTTCCCAAGAAAACGGAAAAGAAATCGTAGAAAATGAACAACAATTTGTATAATTATGTAGGGAACACCACGAGTCATTTAAATGATTGCTTTGTGAAATGAATGTGAGTAACAAAGTAAAGAGTAATTTAACGAATGATGAATTACATGAGTTTTCAACGCCGTACCTGATGGGTTGTATGACGTTCCGGCCGCAGGATATCATGAGCCGAAGTACACTGCAATTTCAGACATACCAATATAACAAATACACACATACAACATCACGCATATCTCCTGTAGTAATCACCACTGTCAGAGCCAGAGTGTATATATGCGCGCGCGCGCGCGCGCGTGAACATAGATAACATTTGCAGATCTGACTGACATGTTGCCAACAGAACAACGATTCCCCTATGACTTTTAGATGATGGGAAATTGATCATCGTCGATGGAGCAATGGTCTATTTGTACATATCATCACGTTCTTATTTCATATAATATCTATGTACGTACACACAATACCATTATCAGCAACTTGCATTTCTATTGTCATGTAGAACGTAGTATATTCAAAATCTTTCACTTCTGTCAGTTGTATTTATGCAAATATTAAAACATGCAAGTTAACAAATATTACGGTAAAAATATTAATGTTTTGGTAATTATGTATTTTTTCCAATTTAACTTATTAATATTTAAGATGGTATAGAATAATAGTTATGTTGAGCAAGTATATAATTAGTGTCTTATATATTCATCCCTTTATCATTCAAAAAAGTGGTATTCATGATATTGTTACTCTTATCATCTTCAAAAAAAATATTCAGTGCCAAATAGCAACAAAAGTATTGCAAAAGATATAATGCTCCCCGTCATATCGTTACACAGAGAAATAAATATTAGAAATCGTACATACCCTGTACATATACATATGTATATTTGCCAAATTAATAATATATAATATACGATACATATATAAGATATTTGATGTTTTTGTACCTAGAACAATATAAAATTTGACACGATTAACATTATTAAAGAAGAATTAGCCCTATCAATATCATATTCCTTAATGTATATTATTATAACACACATTTTTCAATAAACAATACAATTATATTACCGGTATAGAAATAATGGCAGCATTTTCTGCATTTGATACGGTTAATTGTCCGCAGGCTAACAATGCAATGTCTGGCAAGCGGCCATATCATTTCCGTAAGTAGCCAATAAGAAGAAAACATTTCTGTTTCGTAAAGACAGCCTTCCATTCGATTCTAAAAGCGCTTGTAACTTAAACTGAATCAAGATAACGTAGTCGCCAATTATCGTAAGGCTTCAATCAAATTGGCGTTTTCAATTAGTGACCGCAGTGCCGCAAAGACACACAGCCATACACACCGCATATATATATCCCACAAATACGCACCCAGCCAGTGCTTCTAAACATGTTTTATCTATTTGTCACTAATGTGCAGAATAGAAAACGGAATTAGTAAAAATATTTACTAATTAAAATGACAAATATTACAAGTAAAAAATATAAATTGGAAGTGTCAAACATAGTGATAATATGGACTGACTACGCTCTACTAAAAAGATTTTTAAATTTTTTTAATGACTGTGCTTATAATAATAACATAACTACAGAATGGGACAAAAATTACTAGTTTTATTTTTAGTATAAATAAAAGTTATTGAAAAACGTTGCAAATAGTAATTTAATATAAAGCTAATTCATTTTATAAGATTGTAAAAAATAATACCTCGTATTATTTATTTTATATTTAAATATATCTAAATGATACTTCTAGTAATATCTATGATGTTATTGTATTAAAGTAATACATTTCTGAATAATACATTTACGGGAGTTTTGCTGCAATTTATTTCCATTTTCAATAGATTTTTGTTTAAATCTAATTCTCTAAAACATGCAATAGTACTTCTAAACCAAATTAAAAACCATTAAAAATTTTGAGAACCGCCGATAGTGCACGTACATAAACCACAAGCTTACACACACGCACGCACGCACACACGCATACATAGGACAGTGTGTGTAATGTACAAGTGAAGTAGACAGGTGCCTATATACCTAGGTAAGCAGCACGTAAGCCACGTGTACGTATGCGTGTGTACACAGGGCCTGCAGTGCACACGTGCGGCGGATGTGTCTTTCTGTCCATTTACCCTGCGGCTTCTAGTGCTGCCGTGGCTGCTGTGGCTGCTGTCGTAGCTGCTGGTTGCTAGAAGCTACAGGCCTCTTGTCTTTGTACAATACGGATGCATACCATAAGACTACCGACTGCTCGCTTGCCTCTACTATTTAAAATACGTGAAGCTATTAGTGCCTTTGGAATTGTACATCGTATCTCAACTCGGTTAATAGCTATGCATGTCTTCCGACATTGTATCCAGTCGGCAGTTAACATCACGAAGAAGGCCGTGAAAAATGAATGTAATGGAAATGGAATTAGAGATATTAGTTAGATTAGTGAGATTATTTCAATATTACAGCGAGCAAATGAAAGCATGCACCGAGGAAAAAAACAGTAACGTTCTTCTTTTTTGATTTACGTATATTTTCTACAGATATGTACAATCAGTATAACACATTTGTTACATTCATGATGTAACGTTCTAATGTTATTAGAGCAATAAAAGATAAAATACTAAATAATACCGTAATCTACTGGTAATAAGTTGAATAACGTTCATTATTTCTTTTTATGCAACAAATTTTATTTGTAAACGCACGTATACTACAATAGTCGTACAAGTCAAGTTACAAAAACGTTTATTGTGTTTTATGTTGTATTTGGAGTTACATTTTCTTTGTGTGCAAGGCGTTTACCATTTTCTGCAAGTAGTGTTTTGTAGTTTTATCCATATATTACTTATATTAACATATATGAAGTTTATAAATAAATATTGTTGAAATTAAAATTAAAATTTGAAGCTCGTGTTAAGAATGAGTGATACCAATCTATAGTGATAGTGATACAAAAGTGCATTATTTTTTAATAAACTCTATAATTATTTTCCATGAATGGCTGCTGTTTTAGAAACCGTAATTTAACTAGTAAGTACTTTTATATGTTTATTAAAATTAGAAACCACGCAAGCCGGACCTGTATTCGTAAGGTAACACATATTTCAACAACTTTGGAGGTCTCATTATAAAAAATACATCTTAATAACCTATTCCTCCGACATGTAGGTGTCTCATAAACGATAGATTAGTTCTTTCAAATCATATACACGTATACGCATGTTAAAATGTTACGCATGTCAGCCATTTTCCTAGAAATCACTGCCTACTACGTTACGCACGATTTTAAAAAGCTCCACTCCTGATATTTCAAAGATACTATATCTGATAACCATGCAAATTGCTCCATTTTTATTCGTTAATGTGAACAACATAATTACAAGTACATTAATGAGACACATGTCAATTATTTTAAAAATACAGGAACACATTGGTCTGTAATTTTGACAGTTTAAATAACAAAAGATTAACATTTAACTATAATGAATGCAAGTCTGAGTGTATTATTATCGAAAGTAATTATGTTTTCAGAATTACAACTTGTGTTTGATTTTTAAAAGAATGATAATTGGTAATTGCTAAGTATACAACTATTATGGAATATTGAGTTTTATCTTTTTTAGCATGTTACAATTCACGCAAGAACCTAGAGTAATTATTGAAATTCCATCAATTATCCTACACTTTATTAACATAAACAATACTTTCCTTTCGTTCCATCTTATTACGTACACCGCCCGTAGTATTACGGATAGAACTAAAGAAAAATCAACGCCAACTAGTTCGCCTCAAAGAATAATCTGAGCAATGGCAAATCTAATTGACACGTCGCAAGAACACGGTATAATTTACGGCTACTTGTTTATAATTACTTGTATCATTATTCCGAAAATAAAAGCAACACACACACAGAACAGGAATCAAATACAGCGAGTCATGAGCACAACACAAATCAATTTAATACTGATTTTTTTGCATTAACTCCATAGAAAAAACGATAAAATATATTACAAGTTTCACTCAACGATATGCAGTAGATTAATACAAATATTTTTACATTATTATTAATTTGTGTGACGTTCATTAAAATAGCGGATTTTGTATTTATTGAAAATTATTTTATTTCTTTTCTTTTTCTATAATGTGAAACGGAACAATTTCATTTTGATTTATATGACAATTTGTGATCGTAATTAGAGGAAAAAAAAGCAGTGAAATTTACGTTCACTTTCCGGACATGTGCGTGTGAATATTAGATCAGTGTAAAAATAGTGAATAATTTCAGACCAATTAGTTTTTTTAACATTGCACTAGGTTTTGAATTACGAACTAACGAGTTGATATGAAATATTTGTTTAATTATCTGTTGAATCAATGGTTAATAAATGTGTACACTTGTTTCTTCATTTCTGAATAGCAATTTATCAAATGTATTTTATATTTGTATTTGTATTTAATACAGTTTTTTTTTACCTATCATATTTTTTCATCCTTAAATAACAGTTCTATACTAATGCAAATAAACCACTACAAAAGTACTAATACATGCTATGAAAATTATAATTAGTACTTGTAGAAGAATCAACACTACAGCGCAAGCTGTCTTAACCGGCCTCGGTTTAACCGGCCACGGTTTAACCGGCCACCGCTTCAAGCGGCCGCTTATTTCATGTGCTGTAATGTATTTTTAATACATATTTTTAATATGTAATGCCGGATTAACCGGCCAAATTGCTTTTACTGTACTGACATATACATCAGGCCCTAAATAACATTAGCGTCAAATTAATATTAAACTATTTTTTGCTTATTTTTATAGTATGTTCTGAAGCTATCAAGTAGTATATTTGTTATTTCAATAAATATATGTTATGTTCAGTAAAAATATAGACAGAAAATTAATTCAACACATATTTAATGCTAATGTACTTATATGATCCAGTGTATATAGTTTTGAAAAGTAGTACTCTTCTATATATAATATTAATTATACCATGTAGATATTTGCTTATAATCGCTAGAATAGTATATTTAATCTGAAGACTTCGTTGCACCCAGTTCAAGAGGCTGAACTATGGGTGATAAAAATTCGAATGCTGCATTCTTGTACGTCTCCTTTCTCGTCTAACGCGGTAGTGGCAACGTTTAACCCACATAAACGATGGAACCATGTTATTATGGTTCGCTACGGGAGAACTGTGAAGTACTGCCGACACCGTCACAATATAATCGAGACTGCACACACACACACACACTTAGCACATAGTCAAGCACAGCCAAGTACACACATATACACTCATCGATACATACAACAAATATTCAGACAGTTCAGATACATACACACAAGCGTATATATTATTACAGATCAAACACATACACACACAGATACATTGTATATTATATTAATATAGAGGCAGACAGACACATAGTACAACACAGCTAGATAGACAACAACACTTATAGACTCACATCTAGATACATACACGTTAACTCACATCTACACAGATTAGATACAAACCATTACACATGCGCAAATACAAACACATGCAGAGATGAGATTCACAAATTCAACACACACAAGTACAGGGCAGTACCCAGTTCATGACATCTGACCTAACCGTCAGTCGTGTATACGTACATACACCACCACCTCCACTTCACCGCCCCCGTTAAAAACGATGCAATAGATCTCTAGCTCTAGTAGATCCTTCATATCCCTCCCCCCACTCTTCACGTGGAGCAGCATGCCCAGTATGTACGCCACTGCCCTTTCACTCACTGTAAACCATCACGATTCTACTCTCTATGCGCCGATATCCACACGGCACTTGTAACTTATCGAACTCGACCGATAAATCTAATTAATCGATGGGAAAACACTATGCACATATTTTGTGATCTCCCACAAGTTCCAATTCTCATAAACTCTTACATAATGCACATTGTATTTATGTGTAAATTTCATGGAAGATATATATAGTATATTTTCATATCTTATTTATTATCCTTGATTTGCTAACGATATTTATCTAAATATGTACAAAGAAAACAGTTATAAAGTCATGTGGAGGATGTCAGATGGTAAATTCTGATTTGACCATGATTCTAACCACAAAAATACTATTAATAAACTTTCAATAATGTACTTAAACAACTATTTAAAATAACTGCATGAATATTGCGTGACATAACTCTAAATTAAGTAAAAAACTCAGTATGGTTTCTGAGTCAATTTAACAGAACCAAATCCTTGTTTGTACATCTCAATTATGGCGTCTATTAGTAAATGCTTTCAAGAAATTCGTGATCCGCGATATCGAACACTAAATTGAGGTCATTCTATTTTTTTCTTCTGTCTAGTAATTATTGATCGCTAAACCATCAAATGCGTTTCGACTTAATGGGTCCAAAGAATTTCAGAGGCATTCGATTTTTTTTTGGTAAAAATATTTCAATGATACATTTCAAAGTCATTATTATTCCGTCAGAAATTTAATTGAAGTAATTTGTTGAAATTGTCTGATGCGCAGTTTTTTTTCAGTTTGTAAAATGTTTATAGATAATTATAAATATTGATTAAATTATAGCTAATTAACTTTTTACAAACTTAAAACAAACGTGCGTCATTATATAATTATAGCGTAACACGGTGATTGAGTAAATATACCTGCATACATGTTTTACATACTTAATACCATCTTTATTATAATATATAATAATTTAAAACTGAATTATTCAAGTATATTTATCAATACATAATATAATATTGCCAATATTAACCATATAAACTCACTTTGTAAACTGTTCAATGAAGGTTAATTTGGTTGATTTTGAATAGAAAATCTTGTTTTTAACTGCAATAAAAAATATTTCTATATTTAGATTGGCATCCGTGACTTCCTGACAGTGATCCGTTAAGTTATAATGAATATATATCCTCTATCTATATACTACTGTTATGTGTTGAATTGAGTTATTTGCATATGTGATTATTTTCTATAGATTAATATCCACCGTCCACCTGTGCGTCTGGTGCTATAATAAGCGCCGGATGTATTACCGTACACTCAGTTTCTCTTTTATTAATCGTATAATTGATAATTTATATGCACGTTAACCAATTTATATAAATACAAGTTATAAGTGCAATTAACAGGGTGCACTGTATATTATAATGTCTAAATATCTTGATATATATTCTACAACGCATATATCCCTTTGCAATATTGATTATTCTAACTAATATCTCCAGTATGGAATGTAAAATATTTCATTATTACGTAAACTTACATGAATCCACTACGTATATGTAAATGTCACAGATTGTCAAACAACAGACTAATTTAAAATTATTACTCATTTCATTTGTCAGTTTAAGATTAATTACACAACATGGACACAAATCCGTAAATATTCAAATAAGGCATTAGAACAAGAAGTACCTTCCATGTCGTTTGTCTTGCAATATTGTTATGTCCTTGTCCTTATCAAACACAGATGACAAGCGGCAATCGGAGAATCGTGCAGTGTGCGACAAAGATAACCAACCAATAATATTCAAGCCATTGTATATGTAAATTATTACGTATACCAATCAACCGGTCAAAAACATAAAAAACTACAGTCAAACATCCTTTTTGTTTTATTCTCCATGTGTTACTCACGATCTGATAAAAAGTTTTTGTGAGGACCCCGCTGCAAGAAAAAAAGAAACTATATCACAATAAATCTACAATATTCTTTACAACGAAATTACAGGTTGTGTAGCAATTTTCATTAAATTCTGATGGATTTTATTACGTGTTACGAAGAAATATTTAAAACGAGTTCTTAAAATGCCGTGAGTGCACATTATAATTATACTTTTTTACTCAAGTTTATAATTATTTTAAAATCAATGTAATGCAATCTATAGTATTGGTGTGAATATTATTAATATTTTATATTTAAACGGAGATATTTATCAAAAATTAAGCAACAACCTTTATTCATACGAAGTTTATTTAAAAAGACAAATATTTTAAGTAATGCTTCGAAAATAGACTAATAAAAAACGCATGTATTACATTGAATATACAAAGAAAATAATTTGGAATTTTCATACTTTCTACAAATGATTTTCTTTAATCTGATATCTACTATTATTTTCCATTTTACAGTTTTCAGTAAATCAGGAAGAAATTTCACTAGTAATTTTATTTTATATCTTCATCTTTACATGGTGCAGAGAATAACGTGTAATAATAATAATATCAAGTTAATTTACATAATATAAGTATATACATGTATGTAGTATGCACATACGATCAGTTACTCTTTATATGCACCGAAAATACTCGCTTGCATTACGTAAGATCTTATCAGAATTAAAAAATTCCTCCTTTAAGAAATTAACATCTGTAGAGTTGTGTTCGTTTTGCACATACATACATACATACATACATTTATGCAAGCATCTACTACTTGTACCAGTCAATACCTGTACATATACATGTGCTTGTGCATGTGTGTGTGTGCACTTGTGACAGGTTATAATTTCCATATGATTATGTACCGTCATATTTAGCTGGAAGGTTTCATTTCCATGTTAAATATTACTAAGATATCAGAGTCATATGATGTAAACGGTGCGAGAGGTAATTTTGTTTTGCAATTAATATTTTTATTTCTGATTTGTTGATCCTTATCCAAAAATCGATTCGTGTCTACCTTTTGCAGTCAATAATCGAAGAGTCATGTTACTTTAATCACAACGTGTTATAAGACACGGGATTAGATTTAGCTCTCGACTTTCTTTATTGTGTCGCGTCGTGAATATGCCCCACCGACCTAGGCGGCTCACTGGCTAAACAATCACATACCACTAGACCTTGTCTAGATCTATGTATCTATGTATTACAACAATGCATATTTCTCCATTTGATTTTACTAGAGACCATAGTACTACTTATCTACTATGTTGTAGATGTACTGTAAAAACACATCTAGATCTGTTTTAAAAACAAAAATTAGCACAAAGACAACCGCCAATAGCAAGTGTCATTCCTCTAATACCATACTTCCATTATAGATAGACGTTCCTATTAAATTTCTTTCAGCAAGTTCAAAAACTGATTAATAAAGAAAAATAATGAAAGTTTAAATGCTATGAGAGAATTTTTAAAGTAAACATTTATATTCTTGGTACAAACTTGTTCTATATTTATATACTACTGTTATTTCATTGGATCTATCTAGTTGAAGTCTATAGGTGTACCGGGCTTAGGTCGCGACCTCTCCCTGGTCCGTCCTTCCCATCACCAGGATTCACTTCCTGTTCCCAGCACCGCTGTTCCCTTCTATCAACCATATGGATCACTACATCTCTTCAGACTAACTAACTAATAGCTCCACGCCTCCCCGCCGCCATCCCTGCACTGCCACACTGAAGCACCTATACACTAATTATATCAGGCACGATCAACGCTTAGTTTTTATAGGCCGGCCAACAACGGTGTTTGTTCTTAATTAGAGTTATTGCTACCTGAGTGCTAGAACACAATACCATCCTACCATTTATCTAGATGCAACATTGTGAGAACATACCTGACATAGTTACAAATTAATTTTTAATAGCTATTTTCAGTGCTTTTTTGTCATAGAACGCACCAGAACGGCGTTTTTAGTTTGGTTTCACTGAGA
>JAGJTL010000059.1:819481-834951 GCA_022063505.1 Calosoma granatense
GTGTCCCGGCACCTTTTTTCGACAGAGTTTAGTTTCACTGACTTTTCTCAGACGAGAATTGGATAAAACTTTGGAATCTTGAATACGATAAATTAAATTTACGTTAAGAACTGAATATATAATTTTTTAAATAAAAGATTAACAAGTTATTTTGAAATAGTTTCAAACATGTATTCATATCAAATTCGATAATTTGAAAAGGCAGCTATGTTTCATATTAGCTTCTGTTTTTTAGAAATCCTTGCGCATTCAGCAGTCTTTAACATAAATTGCAAAATATAATGTTAATTATTAAGCAAATTGGCATTATTTGTTAAAATAGCAAGTTATATCTTATACGATTCTCAATAATAATTCATCATGCAATATCCTAGTTATAGTAAGCTAATATTATGGTTTCATATTTTTTTCTTTGTTATACACAATAGAAGGAAGTACAGGAATCATGAAAAAATATATTGTGAAATTTTTAAAATATTGTATTAACTATATTTTTATGGCATAATCTGAAAAGTTTGGTAGTGTTTTAATGTCAATATAAATTTCTCATTTTCTAAATTTCTCTCTTCTGTAGATGGAAAGATGCCTGATAATGCTTCGATCATTAATTCATCGTCTTTCATTATGCTGCGATCATTTAATCATTCAAGAGGAACAGTTTTTTTCTTTAGTAGTCTAATTATATGCATAAAAAAACTTCTTTATTAGGCTAGTAATAAGGTCGTGATCACACGGAAGCTACCAAAACAGTAGTCCATCATATATCATGTCCAGATTATCTGAACATGGATCTAGAACATACAGGTCTACGGCAGTATAGTATATGTATGCTGGTATGTAATAAAACTTGTTAATATACCTGCTCTGTATTCCAGAAATCTACAACACAAGAAGTATATGTTGTAATATAAATACTACTTAGGAATAATTATACGCATATATACTGGAGAAGAATATATTTGTAATTTGACATGCTCAATATCTTTGCAAGATCCAATGAACCAGTAAAATACTATAATACGAATCAGAGATATATACAAAATATGCATTTCAGTTGAAAGAAAAAGCCTGTATTATAAATTAAATAGAAAGAGACTAATGAAGTTTTAATTTATACTACAGTGAATTTTCAGTATCTTTACAAGATAAAATTCATTGTTTGTTGAAAATATAACGTTCAAATAGCAATTTTTATCCTTACATATTTTAAGATAGAGGTAGTTTAATTCTTTCGTATTGTCTCATAATAGCTGGTACAATATTTTTACATAATGTATATATTCAATATAAAATTTTACTTAAAATTCTGTAAATTCAGTAGCTTATGAATCTGATATTTATATTACTGTAAAGTACAAGTGTAAAATATTTGTATTTCAGATAAAGTATTTTATACTTACTGTAAATATATACAGTTGAATATGTGTGACCGATGTTCGGCACTAGTGATTTGTGTGTAGAGAATACACGTACGTACAGTCGTCGATCGAAGAGTTATGCAAATGCCTGTGTACCGATGCAAGTCTAGCTGTAATATCTATTGTAATCCACTGCCCACGCTGATCTCCCGCTGTTTGCACTCGCTTTATCTGTTTATATGTCTATCGAAAGTCTCTCTTAATATTACGACAGAGAAACACCACACAAACACACATACACACACACACACACACACACAAGCAAACAAACAAACAAACACAGAAAGACAAGTCAGTACCAGTAGAAGTACACGATAAACAATGAAAACATGAGAATATAATCACTCTCACACAGATATCTAGATAGATTTCTGTATATATGCATTTATAGATAGATTCCCTTTCAACTAATGATTGAAAACTGAAAATAAAGAACTATTTTTTAAATTATTACTCAATACGTAATTATAAGAAAATTTCAGTCGTAAATTAAAGGTAGATTTGGAACTCTTAACATTTCTACACCACAAATTAAAGTAACCACTTATTTAACTACAACTGTAATTATTCGCAAACAATATAAATTCCACTAATTGAGTATAAACAATGCACTTAATTCAGCAGCAGATTGATGTTCGTCTCTGAATTCGGCACAACTTGAAAGAGATGAAAACTTGACAAAAAACTGTAAAACAGCTGAACCAGCAGCGATAACTCTCAGTTTCTCTTTCTTATTTCTCTGTTTAAATTTCGTTCTTGATACAATTACCTTCAATTATTAGCTGCCTCACGAATCTCAGTTGTGTTCTGGTGAAATTGAAAATAACGATAAAAATGAAATGAGAATAATAAAGTTTCTGAAATATTTTATATGTTTTCTCATATAAATGTATGTAATTTACTTCTAATCGTCTGAAGCACGTGAATATTGGACGAGGATGACGTCAGCGATACAAATAAAGTAAGTCCTAATGAGAATGAATTGGACAAAATAACAGCGTGGTTTATCATAAGGTCAGACTGTGTTCTCACACTTCGAGGTGTCCTTAACGAGAGTAGAGTATCGCACATGAAGTTCTCGATAAGGCTGGCCAGCCTCGCCAATGTAATAGATGAAGAAATTATACTATTTTAGGAAACAGTCATTTACGTGTTCTCACGTTCTTCTTATTGCAAACTGCAAGAACGTTTGGATTTTTATCATAGAAACTTGAGGAAAAACTATCCGTCGGTAGCTTGTTAGTACAGGGTGTGTCATGATGTTAGTACATGAATCATACATACATACATGCGTGCATATCATCAGGTTTAAACTTAGCTGTAATAGAACAAGAAATGTATTTGACAATTGAACGCAACAAATACTGCTATAGAATTATGTATAATAGCAAGCTAGGTCATACATCTTCTGTAATGGACAATTATATTGACAAATAATTATTGCGAAAAAACGTTTTTACAATTATCTCTAGTCTACAGAATATATTAGTTACCTCTTAAAGCTTAAAAATATTCAAATCTACAATATCATAAATTCATAACAGACACAAACTGTTAATTAGTAATAATTTAATTTAATATTCACTATATCTTGTCGCATAAATTTAGTTACACGTTAACGAATATGTCTTCTTATTATTTTAACCTGAGAAATACCAGAAAAATAAATAAATAAAGTTACAAAAAACTACCAGTACAGCCGCGGCTTATATAAAATAAATTTTCATTCGACAGTAATATGCAGCGAATTCGAGATAATTGAAAAACAGGCTCAACATATCTGGTACCAATAATTAAATAAAACCGTACAATAAAACAAAACCAAAACCGTACAATCCAATTAAAGCCGGTGACTGTTTACATGTTGCAATTTTATTATTTCGTTCAATATATGTACATACATACATACATATACATACAAACATGTACATACAAACATGTACATACCTACGTACGTAGTACTAATTATCCAATACAGATATTATGTAACAGTACGATCAAGACGGAGTAAGTATCGCGGTTGGCTTTGCAAAACAAATAAAACGAGTAAGTTCGATGCGCCAAGTTGATGATGGTTTCTTCGTGGTATTTTAATTGGCAACGTAAATCAGACTTTTTTCTTTTGTTATTTTGTTAAGTAAAGAAGTACGTTTACACACAAGTACACTATTCAAAGATGAAGGTATATTTTGGTAATAATATTATCATGTCTATATGAAGTTAAATTTGACCAAAATCAATCTTATTTCAGATTGGCTGATTCCAGTACTTTTCTTGACTTTATAATCGACATTAATTTTCATGATAACGTTTAGTATAATAAGGTAAAGTTGAAAAAATTCTTTCTTTTTATTAGTATTAAATTTCAGTGCGGCGGTCTGAAATGAGATGAAAATAAAGAAAAAAATGTTTTGTTAATTAGTATGAATGTTTCTGAATAATGTACATATAAGAATATAAATTCTTTAGAACAGTATTTCCCAATTAGTGTATGATGAAATTTGATAGTTTTGCTTAACAAATATAATGATTACACAGGAAAATATTCTTTATTCGTCTGTTATATTCGATTTATAATGCTTTCTATTCAGAACTGTCCAACCCTCAATTGTTAAAATAGTTATGTGTCTACTATTTCTCTAATACGAGTTCAGAGAATACATTCAGAGAAAATGGTTCAGAATTACTGTCATATATATTATAATACACAGTACGTACAAGTTCCACACCTGTGCCCATACGCACAAACCATTTACAATAAAACATGTCTGATCAAATTAGCCGACTAAAGTACGCATTTAACAGTCATATCTACCATTACAGCATTGCGCAATTGTAGAAATAAATGAACAATAATTGTGATTTCCATATGCACAAATGTACACGTATACCGTATATTGATAACCTATGTAACATAAGTATGAGTACGCAGAACTAATGTTTTAAATTTAATACAAAACACTAAAACATACATTATATGTATTGCTACTGCTGCTGCTGCTGCTGCTGCTGTTGGTACACCGGTGGCTACCCCAGAATTTGTTTCAATCAGTGTTGGTTTCAGGAAAATACTTTTCCAAAATATTCAAAACGAATAATTAAATTTAGTTCTCCATTTATATAGAACTGTTTATTTAAAAATATTATCGAATTTATTTAACTGTATCATTACTCATTCGATAGTAGAGTTCTTGAAACAGTTCTTGATACGAAACTCAGTGGGAATATACACTGAGTACGGACCTGTTTCACGCTGGGCGCGGGTTGTCCACAGATCAAGATTATGGTAATTACACGTTGGTTTCAGTGTTATGCGTATGTACAGGCTTACTTCTGTATTTTTGTAAAAAGTGTCACGTTAATAAAGAGACTGATATTATTGTAAATTCCGATTAAAATTAAGTATTTATTGTCACCGTGCACAGCGTTACTTATAGTTATTACCTGTAACTGGACTTGCTATAAATATCAGGCTAATTATTGCAAGTTCCTTTTGAAAATTGATGTTTTAAAACAATTTTAACTATCATGAACCAATTGAAATAGTGCAATGAAATAATGCATTAAATCATGCAGCTCCAAAAATAACTAAACTGTCTAACACTTTGCCGAGTCGATTTTCGTAAAAATGTATACACACGGCAGTCAAAGTGTTTAGAGATGAATACAGAAATGCACATAATTTTACAAAAAATGTTTCATTTATTCTTGATGCAGGTACAGTTATATTTAGGTTATATTCTGCTCACATGGACAACACTGCTATCCAAGTATCAACATCATATTTTATATAGTAAGCTATTTAGATTCATATATTATACAGAATCAAACATACAAGTACCTACATGGCTGCAATGTTCACTTCAGGATTAGAATATTAAATGGTGTGTTACGTGCATCATCACACCAGTGCTAGGCAGTTGATAAACATTTCTGCTGGCATCCGTTTATGAATAATATACGGTAAGTTATGTCTCTCATATCTTCCAGTGCGGGTATCGATGTGTTTATCGCATGTAACCAGTAATAAAATGAGTCGTTACCACTGTTCTTCTTAAATAAAACGTACGACACGAACACAGCACACATGTGTGTGTGTGTGTTTGCGTAGTTTAACACTTTCCTTAAACATGACGTTTTATACGATTGGTAAATATGGGCATTACACATAACCGAATAGATATCATTTTATTGGCACTAAACTCTGCGTAGCCGTTTATGAATTCACTGTTTAGTCCAAGGTACTTTACCTAATGCATGCATGTACAAATACACATCAGTACACAGATGCACATACATACATGTAGACACGTACAGCAGATGTATAGATAAATACATAGAAGGAGAGATACATAAGCAAAAGTGTTGTAAAATGCACATGGCATTCCGTGGATTTGCACATTTATATGCGATTTGATTGCACATTTAAAATGTAAATAGTTAATAAATCACGGCAATTAGTTTCCAGGATATGGTGAATACACGTACAGAGAGAGAAATATGCACAAACGACAATAAATCACATATCTTTATACAGTACTTACTATATTATATATGTTTTTACAAGTTTACGGTAAATATTTTGATCGTAGTGTTCATTTCTTGAAATAGTTGACGATTACGGAAATTTTATTATGATCATTGATATGTATGTATGTATGTACGTATGTATAGTTGTATGTATCTGTTTATGTACATCATGTGCAGGGGCGTAGAATGAATGTATACGGTACTTGACGATAATCACTTAAACAGTGGTGTACGCCAGGGTTTATAAAAAGATGTGTGTATATACCGTGTTTCAAAATAATTGCACATGGCTCCTGAAGACCCTCATAGCACGTGGTTTCTTAAGCGGATTACAGGGGTAAAAGTATTGGGCCGTATTTAAAATTTTTCACTTTTCAACATTCAAAATGTTAGTTGTTACATTCTTCCTTTAAATTTTTGTAATACCACCCTGATGTACAAGTAGCAAAACATCCCGCTGTGATGGATTTGCCCACTCATTATGAAGCCAAGTCAATGCGCAATTATTCTGAAACAAACTGTGCCAGATATTCACGAGAATTCTGTGGCTCAGTTCACGCCAATGGTAAAGTAGAATCTTTGACAACATGACATAGAATATATATCACATTCGATTCAATATTATATAATTATGATTAAAGCCAAGATTCAGTATCTCATTGCATATTTTAAAATTGAATTTTAACAATTTTTTAAACTGCTTATAGTATAGTGTACATTATGGACCTTGCAATATTTTGTTCCATTTTTCCCAGTCTGTAATAATAATAATGTTATCACACACATATATCGTTTTTACTAAATTACTTATATTATATATTTAAATGATCATATTCCATTACGTATTCGTAAATTCGGCTTTTATATAAAAAAACAACATATGACCAAATAAATTGTAAAAGAAATACAGTATTTAACAGTAATGCGACATTATTATTACACAATATGTATCTCATAAAAATTAATGATACACAAATTCAGTTGCGTTATGAAACCAACTGCTATACATACTATATTGATATTATTGTTACTTTCACAAATATTTTAAAAGAAATAATAGTATTTTAAATAAATTTATACTTGTATTAAACAAGTATGTATGACTAAAAGAATGTTATAATTGTTGTTGTTTTTCACGGTGTAAATTGGAACAAATTTATTTAGTTAAATTTTATATCAGAATACACCAGTACCCTATATCCCAGTTACCATGGGTAGCACGATTAAGTACTTGTCAGCTCACAACAGCACGACAACTAGTCTATATTTTTATTTCATTATTATCAAATTTATTACAAATAAAAACTTACTAGTATTTTTTATATATTTTTGTTATTATTAATGCATATTTCTCTGTACTCCTTTATACGTATATGCTTTATTTTAACAAATACATGTATAATAAATATATATTCTAGTGCATTATGTACATGTAGTTCTAATAATATTAACAAACAAACATTCTATCTATTTAACATAAGCATATTGTTATAATGAAAGAAAAGATAAAATTCATATATAATTTATTATTATGAACGAAACAGTCAACACATTGCGTTAAAATTTCGTAAACGAGTGCAGTCAGGTCGTTTGGTCAGGTTTATCTTATTTTTTCGCATGAATGTTGGTGTCGCGAGGCAGTAAACATGTATATTTTAGCGAGTTCATGTAAGTGGCGCAAGAAATTCACAAGTGCACATTTAGCTGGAGCACGTTGCGATTCGCTACAATTAGTGACAAAGTCATTGTAATAAACTCCTTGATTTATATGATAAAAATTGTTTTATAGACCAAGGCTAGGGTATGTTCATGAATGAATGGTACATATTTTCTACGGTTTTATTTCAATACATTCCATTCACATCGAGGTTTATAAATATTTTATTGAAATGACCAACAGCGTTATGACTGTTTAAAGAGCCCGTTATGCCATTGTAAGGTATGCTCCCTATACTTTCAATATGTTTATGTCTAGTATGCAGATCAACATTAGAGTTCTACATAGTGTAGAAATATTAAATACTTGCGTTATAATTAGTTTTACAATAGCCATATTTATAAGTGAGCTAAATTAAAGAAATCATAACGACATCACAACAATACTGAATAAATTTGACATGATCTTTGCAAATTCTAAAACAATATAATTATAACTAATTAATATTAAAATAAAATAATGTTTTCTTTTAAATATGTAAACTAATTCCACAGTACAAAGCTTATGACAAATGGAAATACAGTTCTGTAAATGCATATAAGCACAACTATACATATGCATATGAGTTTAGCTGTTTACTCTGACATGATGGTATTGTAGAGATAGGGGACACGACTAATATTTAATATTCATTCAGTTGGTACCTATATCGTTGCTAATCGTATTCATGTGCATTGTATATTGATCACTTGCGTAAAAACGATTCGTATTAATTCAGCACGGCCATAGATTATTATTAGGAATTCTTAACACACACGCACACACGATAGAGTTGTACAATACTTTACGACTTTGTATTCGAATGCATGTCACTGCTAATATTATGTACTACCTGCCTGCCTGCCTGCTTGGCTTTACCATGCGACTATGAATTAGATGTATTTTTCTAGTGTTGTTTTGCACAGAACCGGCATTACCTTGTCGGAAGCTCACGTGTAAAATTATGTTTCATAAACTCTACTGTCACAAATTACAAATTATTCACGAAGATAACAAAGGGAAATACGTTATTTACTTGGTACATGTATATATTTACTTGCATTCCTTATCGGAAGATGCTAGTATATTTAGTGGACAATTAATTCAACACAACTCGTAATACATATTTACAAAGATACAAATTAATTCTTACATAGCAAGATTCAACAAGACCAGTGCAATTTTATATTTATTACATAAACATTTTTCACATTAACTATTAATGAACAATTTTGTTTATAATTCAACATCATTTGTAACAACACACACCGTTCAATAATAAATGAGTGGCATACTTATATAAAGTGTATATTGACATATTATTATTGATTTCGTTTTGCAATCACATACTTGGTGTATTTATGGCTACTAACGGGGTGTAGATATAAGAGACAAGATATATGTTAACCTTTGACCTTGCCTTGTACAGACGTCGTACACCTGATGCTGAAGATGCACGGCAGTGTGAAGAAAAGGTAATCTTCTTATGCAGTTATACTCTTTTCTCTTGACACTTGTCTGACAGCACAATAAAAGAACAATTGATGTGTTCTGGCTTCGCAAGTAGTTGAGTGCGAATAAACGGACGTATATAAATGGATCAGGAAATAACTAGGTAATACATAATATATACATGAATTACTTGAGAATAAATACTATTTTAAGCCAACAAGTTATATGGACAAATAATTTTATAAACACATTTCATATTAATATAAAACATACATGTAGACTTGGACACTTTGATGAATTTTTACAAATCCATCTACTAGCATTATAATACGAGTACGAATAGTATGTGTGTTTGAATGTATATATGTATGTATATAGTACACAGTTGAGTTGAGAGTATTGTAGTAATGTATTTAGAGATACGGGTTTCGGTTGAGTGAACAGGCACAGTCTCGTGCGATCAGCCGCGAAGCAATTTGCATTTGTTCGGTGTGCCCCGCGCGTCTGTATTTATGACCGGCTGACATGGTATTAAATTCGTGAATGTGCTATTAAATGTTTAGTAATATATTGTATAAACACATGACGTGTCGTATCCGAGAAGATATGGGTGTACCTGCAGTCGGAATGACTAACACTCCGCTTATTTTTTCACATTTACTAAATAACATGACAATGTGGTGTACGTCATTTGCCCCCCAATAAATGTCAATTATATGCGCAGTTAGTTATTTTAATTGTGCCGACAATACTTTGTACCACCGCACAACTCTAATGAATATAATCATAATTAATCATTAATTTCGTTAGTTGATCTGTGCCATTTCTGATTCATAATGACAGCTGTCGAT
Source organism: Calosoma granatense (assembly GCA_022063505.1). NCBI lineage: Eukaryota > Metazoa > Arthropoda > Insecta > Coleoptera > Carabidae > Calosoma > Calosoma granatense. The sequence continues at coordinate 829,429 of JAGJTL010000059.1, forward strand.
TATGACTATGTAACAGTAGATCTTGATTAGATTCATGTAACTTTTTATTTAATTCATTTCTAGATGCGATTAAATTTTTTACATACATAAACTGTACAATACATATTTCATCTTTGTGTCTAGGTTTTTTATTGTGAAATTTATTATTATAGTATAATATTATTAATCAGCAAGATAGAACATAGGTATATAGTAATGACAGGTACATAAAATATAAAAACATTGAAACATGTCTTGTACTTTGCCAATCACATGACGTTCTTTGAAATTATTAGCCAATGATCAGAGTGCAATAAACAATAACAAATAGTGTATAGGGCTTTATCTATATATGTATGTGTGTGTATAAGTCATGTTACTAACGTCTAATACTAGACGTCCTTTATACTGACGCATCGAAGGAAATAACTTAAGAACGGACGATGTCAGACAATTAGAGTGATCGGAATGGCGAAGGGGAGCCTTCTCCTAACGAACGCCGCTGGCTATCTCGTATACCTTTACAGTGCATAAATTACATCTAGGCTCTGTGAACAGCCTTGGCGCTAGGATTACGGACTTTGCACACATATACAAAAAACACAGAAAGAAATGAAAGAGAAAGAAGAAAAAAAAACAGTCGAAGTTGGTGTCCATGTATTAGACAGATAGACATGCAATAAATATTCTCCTATACTTTGCATATTAACCGTTACATCGAATGTAATAAATTATATCACGTATGATACTACATTAGTCTGTGTGTGTTCACGCTTCATATACATAGTTGTAAGATAGTACCTGTATATGCCGAGCCTTCGCAATAAACGTCATCCGAACCCTGCCTAATTTCAAATGACTTCATTTCATCTTTGGCATCTCGAATTTGTCCTACCTGTTCAAAATCAAGTAATGATTGAGAATCCATTACGAAATCTCTATCTAAAGTTATTTAATTGTTTCCTCCTTATAATTGAAAACCAATAAGGAACATGTAATGTTTTGTTCAACAAGTAATAAAACCAACTCGTACTTGTGTAATTAAATAATGTAATAAAGTGTAAAAAAATCTGCAGCTACTCAATATCGTGAGCCAACTGTTAAGGAGGAGCCATGCATGCATGTGTACACGTTCCTTTAGTTACTTTCTCTGCCCGTTAAATTGATGAACCAATATGTAATTTGAATGGACACCTCTGATGCACTCTGTAATGTATAATATTAAACGCTAGTAGCTCAACTCGTCGGATATATAATGGAAGTTCTATGCATTTAGAATGAAGTAAATCATCGATGAATGTGTACTGTTAAAAGCTATTTATTCTGCAGTGTAAAATACTTTATTCAATACATGTTTTATAAGCCTATAACATGAATAGTGATCACATTTTAACTGGGATTAAAATAAATACTCTCAACTAAAACTTATGCTACTTTATTCATAAGTCTAGTAATTTTGCCCATATATACAGTAATTATTTACAGTGTAATAAATACTATTGTGTGAAACTTGCAATGTTACATAATAAAAATCATGAGTTCTAAAAATTTTAATCTTTATTGCCTACTGTATCAAATTTTATTTATACGTTCTCGACTAAATACTTAAACGTTATAGCCTATACATTTGTAACTATGTGTGCCTATTTAATCCGAAGCATCATCTCCATATCTACGTAGAGATATATAAAATGATATTGTGTAACGGCATGCGGTCGTATAATAGATATCAATATGTATATGCATTAATCGAACTATAATTCACAATAATTTATGAACAACCATTGCGAGATTTAATTACGATAGAAATACATATATTTTCTCTGTAGCCGACAAAGTGATAGGCCTTTTTTAATTAATAATTTTTTTCATATCACCAATTTTCGAAATCATCCATCCATCTCGTGATTCCAATGGGCGGAATTATTATTGTAATTCATTGCGTAAAATTCTGTATAATTCTCTGTGCGACGGATGATTTATTTTATATGAGAAAAAGTTTTCATATTGACCTCGTAACAGTGATCTCTCTCAATATTTTTATTTATTGGTAATAAAATATTTGATTAATATTCTATTAATATATTTCACCTGTTATACATGTGTGTATGTAGCAGGCGAATAATATATTCAGCTTTTATGTTTATCATTATTTGAGGAGGTATCAAACATATGTATATGTTCATTTCAAATTAGCCGTTATAAGAAAAACCACGTTGCATTTCTTCACAAATCACCTTTTGTCTCATTCACATCCATACGGCTAACTGTCATTAATAATAATTATTATTTATTATTATACATATCCATCACAGACAATATTCATTATGAATAATCTAAGCAGGTTTTGAATCAGCGTCACCAATTTAGGATGATGATTACGGAGAAAGTGTTGACGATGATGGCGCAATTTTAAATCTCTGTAGAATTTTTTGTATTTTCTCACTTGTAAAATGATGAGCAAAACGTTTGCAAACATATAACGAATGACGTAACATTGCTAATGTGACATGCGAATGAACTTTAATTACATGGAATATACCTGGTATTATTAGTATACATACACACAACATGCATGCATACATCCTCTGTTCGCTGTATCTCACATGCACACACATGTACACGGGAGGGGGGGGGAGAGAGGGACAACTTCAATCTCTGCAAGTGTTTGTTGATGTTAACGACGGTGTCAAGATGTCGTACACTATTAAAAACATGCTTTGCAGATAAATATAAGAGAGTTGTTAAAATAATATTGGTGTTTGCAGCTTGATTGAAACATTGTATATGAATTAGTCATTCGACGCTTTATATTCAGCTGTTTGACAATCTGAATACATGTAAGTCAGACTTATACTTTGCTGTTACAAAATATAGAATTGTGGTAGGCATATCAACCAGTGCATGATAGTGTTTCTTAAACTTATATTGTTTCAAATAATTTCTGGGCAAATCTAGTTGAGTGACCACTACGTATAAATACCCAATCACATACCCTACATTTCCACATTTAATCATGCACATCTACCTGATAACCCTTCCCCTAAGTTCAAACCTCCACAACTAATACTGACATCAGAGATTTTGAATCTCGACATGAAGATCACGTGATATCTTATACAATATCCCATCGAATATATGTAGGTAGCTAATGTCTTATATTTCATTTGATTCAATATTTTTTGTGATTTCACCACGAGTTTCAGAATCCCCGACGTTCTGTCATTTTAGAAACCTACTATACTACATTTTAGCAAAATTTCCTGTTTACTATAAGCATACCAGCAGATGTAAAGAATATATTATACACATTTCTCTATCTCTCACGTTATGAATATATCAAAAGCTTCACTGTGCTTCGGTTCGGCCATTGTGGCACAGTGCTGACACCTATGGGAGCTGTAGAGCGAGTGCACCAGAACACCGAATGCTGTCATGATTTAAGAGTAACACGTCCATAAATACACGGGTCGTGTTGTTGGTGTTTTTACCGCGTTAAACGACACGACCACTTCGGTAGTAACCATTCCAGTTACCGGGTTTATGGTTTACCAGCTACCGTGTATGTACCACTTACGGGTTTGAGTTATGGTTGTATTGCGTTTGCGCAACAAACACCAGGAACTTGCCAGCCACTCTATGCAAACGAGTGTACGAAATTCTACAACATATGTATATAAATACATCTCTCTCTTACATTCCTCAACTGGTCAAGGGTGAACACAATACGAAGATAGATGACTTCTTTGTATTCCATGAATAGTGAAAATATTACACTCAACATTTACATGAATAACAAATTGTTTCCTTGAAGAATCACTAGCGATAAGACTAGTGTTGGTAATGTTTATATCTGAGTGTAAATATTAGAAGATTTGCCATAAAATAAATGTAGAGTAATAAGACACCCTTCGCTTATCAGACTTGTACGTACAACAGTGACGTATTAATTGAATTGCCAACATCATGGTCAGGTCAGGGTCGTCTTGGTAATAATAATTAATGTTTACACCAGGTCCAGAGTGTCGTGGACAAATAGCGTCCTCTCCGCACCACGATATCGCCTTACATCGTCGACTATGTTATGGCACTGCTCTGTGTAGTGTTTACTGTATAACAACTATACCACGATGTTATCAGTGTGCATGCAATTATTACTGTGTTACCGGTTCACAATTAACAACAACTGCACCGTATTATTGCCCGTGCAGATGGAATCGCACTTTCCCTTACCAACCTGCACCAGCGCTCAGTGTAAAGCCGCATGCATACACTGTTAAACTGTCTGTCAGTACATACAATGTACCCGTGTAAATATAGATTTAGTACATCAAGCTAACTCTTGCTGGTGTGTTTGTAACAACAATTTTTAAATTAATATTTTAGAATGAATCTTATTTTAATATTGAATTCTAATTTCCATTATAACTTGCTCTAGATCAATAATTCTTTAATTGAAATTAATGCTACATAATGTACTATAGAAGAAATTAAAAATTTAAATTTAAATAATAATTTCTTAATGTATACTTTCCTTCTTACGGATACAAATTAATCGTTTACAATAACAGTGTACGGTGTACACTGTATGTATACTTAGTGCCGCGTGTGTGAGAGAGTATTGTATCTGGCCCGCTAAGCATCTTGTGCGGATTTTGTAACAATTTAACAAGAAGAGAAAAACGAAAACATTAATTGTATACGTTACGAAAGCTTAAATATATATATATATATACGTATGTGTGTGTGTGTATGCCGTAATGTATGTATGTATTACAAGACAGATCGATGAGTGAACTAACAAATAAAACAACTTAATTAGTTATCACCTAATTGGTATACAGCACATATTCATACATGTACTATACGATCATGAAATAGTCAACTATACATTTGTTAGGTTATGTAAGAAGAATATTACTGATTGAATGATGATTACTGCAACATATCAGGTACATTTTTATAACATATTCACTTTTTACTAGTACAATAATAACAAACTATAAAATATTATTTGTAAAATAATGTAATAATCCATATCAGCACAATAGTTCTCTTTTTATCTGATAATAACTGGTTCTTTGTTGTTAAACAAAATATCTTTTTAGAATTACTTTAGCAACAAGAGTATAATTTTCAGATTTTAACTTTAAGTTGAAATTTTATTTTTCCTCTCCCGTTAAGTAATTACATGGAGGCGAAAAAATGCTAATTAGTTAACTTAAGATTTAATGTAGGTGTGTATTCTGTATCGCTAGTTGTTATCTGAAACATGTGCACGCAACCAACTGCTGGAGTTTCAAAATTTCGGGTAATTTTATTGCATTTTTATCGGATTCAGATCGTTAAGACTTACTTATACTCTGAAGTACATGTGCTGTTAATACATATTCATCAATAAATAAAGATATATTGCTTAGCAAATTTTAAAAATTATATCCTTACACACATATATCATTTGACGTATAATAACTTATTATTGATACTTTTTTATTTTTATATACTTTATACAATAAAGATTATTATTTAATTTTCGTTGTTAAA
>JAGJTL010000059.1:851872-862660 GCA_022063505.1 Calosoma granatense
TATATATTACAAATAACTGTGGAACTATATTAAAATAATCCCCATAAATATATCCTGGATTACGCTGTAATTACATTACATGTTGTTATTTATGTTGTCAAGTATGTAATATATGTGTACCTATATGTACTTCTCTTTATATTTGTGTATACGTATGCGTATGTAAATATAAGTATGGATAACTTCTTGTAAAAATCATATATACTAATGTGAAAGAAGGTTAGTTTACAGGTGATTTAGCAATTTTAATTAGCATATGGTAACTTGGTTATCATTACTGGTATACAGTTGTGTTTGTACCCTAGATATTCATTATTATGCATGAACATAAACTTGTTGAATCAGATGAGAATAGCACACGTACCGACATTCAGGAATATCGGTTTCGAAAACGTTACAAGACTATGCTTTTAACATTAATTGGAAATAATAATTAGGAACAATATTTCGTACTCATTTCAACATTTATTTTTTATCTTATTTTTGTTAGTAGATTACTATCAATGATATTCATAAATGGTCTGAAAATTTAGAGTTTTTTAGCTAATAATTATTACAGGAATTTTAATTTTACATTTTTTTAAATTACGTGAAACGCTTATTAAATTGCATTATTCAATAATATCTGTAACTACTATATTTTTAACGAATTATTCTACATATAGTAACAAGTAATATTGAACGGAAACATAATTATACAACTATTATTACAATTACATGTATTACTAATGCATGCAGGCGCCATACTGTTTTTCTTTTACATTACATTCATTTCCATGCAACATTGACATGAAACATTCTTTGAAATCTTGAAAACATGACAATCATAACGTCGTGCACACCATTTAATAAAAATCAATAATCATACAACTCATCATTATTGATTGATTTTATTTGACTGACATCATCGTGTCACTAAATTACCCTGTTTAGTACCGTACTCTGCCGCCGTGAACATCGCTAAATGAGCACTCACTAATATGGAATTACGCAAAATTGCACACTATAATGAAGGAACTGCGAAGGTGGGGTCGCAAAAAGGTCCTAGTACGCCTCTGGGAACGGACGCTAGCCAGGAACGTTAATAATGATGCGATTAGCATAACGGACTATAGATGTAACATCTACATACCGGTAAAAGCATATTAATTCTATATATTGCAGAATGTTCAACAACATTTTTTATGCATACATAATATTAGCAATATATTTTTTTAATAATCATTATTCATTTTAAATGAAAAGAAACTTGTATTTTTGTAACATATACTCGTATTTTATTGTCATACATCTTCCTTCACTAAACAACCCTTATTCAAACATGGCTGCGGAATATCAGTATGGAACAGCCCACTATTCCTCGACTCCAAGGGGTGGAGTCTTCTACAATGCGCAATAAGGGTGCGCATAAAACCAAAAAGCGCATAACGTTAATTATTAACTTACGAACACATTTATTAATTCGAAACAGAACTGAAATAATCCAAATATATTCATAAATAAATTCTGTTTCATTTCGACAAATGTAAATTGAAATAATTCGAAAACGTTTATTATGATATATAATTTATAAATCATTATAGAATTTAGTGATTTTTTTACTATTCATATTTTTCTATTTACGCTAAATGTTTTAATATATTAATTGTTTCATTTTTCATTAATTTAACAATGATTCTATTAGAATATAGTATGAATATTAGCATACTGATGTTCTTCTACCGTCGGACCTGCAGTACAATGTCTGCGAATTATCTACGATTCGATTACGATTTCTAGTCTGTTGCGCAGTCAGATTTTACAATCAACATACTCGCCACATTCATACACGCTTTCACTTCCGGACACGTAGCCGACCAATCGCGTACTAGCAGGACTCCCCCGCAGCCAATGGGAGAGCGGGACGGAGGCGGGAACAATGTGCACACTGTCACACATCAATCATTTGTTTATGCCTGGTGAAGTCGTGGGAGGTAAACAAGTGACAATAAAGATAGACACACACAAGCACAGTGGCACAGAGTACACACAGAGAGAGACAGAGAATGAGTGAGTTAGTGTACATGTCTTCTACTCGTAAGTTATATGAGCTGTGTGCATGTATGTATGCATGTATATACTTGCATGTCGGCAGTGGTTACATACTACGAACACTCATTATAATCTATGAATTAATGATAGGAATATTTTACTCAACATTTCGTGGAATTAGAAATGTATTATGAAACCAGTACATAAACAGAAATTGAAATTAATTTTCAAAAAAATATATATTCACATTATGATCGATAAATTAATGGCATATTTTGTTGTAAAACATTATATAAATAGTATATATATTAACCACTGTATAATTGTTCATTGTTAAAATAGGGTTTTATCCCTGAAGTAAATTACAAATGACCGAATGTAACTTTGACAGATCACTGTTAATATCCGTGCTCCAATGGTCCGTCATAACGTGTCACGTTACATTAATCTACGACGTACGGTATTGGACGTGCAGAAGACAACGTCAGGTGCGGACTATAAGTCATGTAGCCATTGTTTCTCTGCTATGTTGTCGGCATTGTTTTAAAATGACAGTTAACTAATGCCGGCACTGGCGCTTAACGACAAATTCTCTTTTATTTTCAATAAAAGCTATTATTAACATTTTAACTTGCTTCAAACAAAGTAGGTAATAATCATTGTAGGTAGTTGTGATTACATCAGAAAATTATAATGTGTATATTCGAAGAAATATCATTTCTTTTAAAATAGTTGTTACATTTTCTTATTTATTACAAATAACGTTCTGCTGTTAAACCTATATAAACTGTATAATAACATATAGTTTTTTCTTCTTGCAAGTTGTGTGTGTATGTGTGCATATGTTTAAAACTTACTGCGCCAATAATCTTCAAGGTTTCTTCACTTCTCTTCATAATAAAAGTGAAACTGTACGTTTTTATTCTCTTCATTTTTTTTCCTTTTAGTTGAAACTTGTTTTTCTTTTCGCATGCATAAGATTGTCCACTTTTGTACGTTAAGTTAATTTATTACGCCAAAGGCGACTTCACGGTCGTTCACTGTAGTATGTTTACGGATCTACGCCTCAGTGGCGTAGTCACCGGCTATTTTTTTTCCTCCCTTTTTTTTGTCCATCATCATGTGAGTACCAGTTTTGCAGCAAGTACTGTTACAAGACGTAGATTTTTTTATTATTATTTAATTTCCTTGATTTATTTCTCGTTTTGGATTCGATTTTCATAACAGTCTTCTGCGATTATTTAAACATTAATAATTTTTCTGTTTTTATCTTTAATTAATTAACATTATTTATTTGCGTAATAAACTACGAAACATGTATTATAAAATATACTTATACATAATTCTATGTAGTTATTTATCAAATTTTACAGGTATAATCATTCGGACATTATCTTATCTCTGAAAAATGTAAATTTTTTAAATATTTTTTTAGATCTCATATTTACAGTTAGTCTTCGTTGAGCAACGAACAGTTTTAACTAGGATTTGCATATACGATAATGGTATATTATCGTATTGAAGTTTTTCTGAAATAAAATATCAGTATTGTATTCGTGGCAAAACTGCACATAATAATTAGAGGATAAAAAGTTGTTTGATTCTAATTTATTATATAGAATATATTTATAAGTGACAGTAGTAGTTACAAATTAACTAAAAGGTGAGGTGAGTCTTGAGTTCAATGATTGAAATTGACTCACCATCAATAAATCCAGATATTTTATGCTACGTATTTCTTTAGATACCTAGAGACTCTATAATAATGTATAGACAAGGAACATTCTTCAAGAAAACCGATAAATATCTTTTGAAGTAACACGCGGAACCTTTGTGAAATTTAATGCTTGCCCTAACCTATACAAGAGCGAGCGATTGTGAATCAGTCTTTACAGATACACGCTTATTGTGGAGTTATTGCATTCAGCTCGTTCCATATATCACCGTAACGTTTAACCATAATGATAATTCATACCGAAATAACTTTTACCTTTACACGTTATACCTGTACATGCAATGGTGAACCTGCCATTATGTCAAACTTAACTACTTATACTGTATATATATACATGTACCAATATATGCTCATCTATCTGTAGTAGAAATACATCGTTCACTATATGTGATACAAATATATACGTGTATAGTCTAGTGTACGATATAAACTTAGTAACGATTCAAATGCACGAAATACAGTCATTCCAGCACTACAAACAAAACGTACATACTGGGATATAATATCAATTTACTAATGATATACTCGTATTAGATATAACCTCTTTACAAAATCACACAGATAAAGTATGAGATAATAATGACTGTTTCACCAGACTGACCTATGGAGGGTAAAAAATTTAGCGAATAAATTGAACAATTCATGCGAAGTGCATAAAACGCGCACGTTAGTCATAAAACCCAGGCATCATTAATACCGCTCAACCAAAGTACCTAGTAAGACAATTTGTGTCAGTAATATTTCATACAGTATTCACGAACGTAGATACATTGCGAAAGCCATACCATGCAAGCCTAGTGAAAGAATTATTAAACAGAAATTAATTATACATATAAGTTACATCAGGACCGGATTTAAACATAGAAACCCATGCAGTCTCTCATCTGATGCCATCTATCATTCTGAAATATACTCAGATAAAGGAAGTCTTCAAAATAAGTTAGGTTGAATCGAGGACAATAATGTGTTTGTAATTTTAATCGACTTGAAAATTTAATTATTATATAAAGTAATGTATAACGTATTATTAAAAATTCTTCATTGATATAATTAAACAAAAATTAATGAAAATTAAGAATCCCTTTTTACCTGGTATAGAATATTACTTCAGTCCGGTCCTGATGTATGTGTGCATGTATGTAATGATGTAAAATTCAATAAAGAACATTAAAATCTATGTTATATCGAAAATAGGCCAGCCCATCACGGTAATTAACGAGATACAGCGATAATTTAGCTAGAAATTTAACAGCTAAACATTCTCGGAATTGATGTTATAAATCAGATAGACGAACGTTGTTGCAGATAATGTTGCATATTACTAAACAATACGCAATAAAACCGTGAGATGCGGACAAAAAAGCTGTATTACGGATTTTCTTGACATTATGTTTTGTATTTTTTTGTATAGATTTACGTGGGCGATATCATGTAATATATTGAATAGATACGTAGCTAAAATGTTGTAACCTTATGTTAAACTTTATAATAGTATATTTAACAAATATATGCAGCTCTTTGGTATAAATCACTATATGAATATTACTAATCTTTCAAAATAAGTTATTAATGCTTGTTTAAAATATGTATGTATTTACTTAGCAGTATAATTTAAATCTTTAATTAAAATTAGCAAATATGTACTTACGCATATATTTACAATAACAAATAATATTAAATATGACCTGAATGTACAATAATATTTATTTTCTATTTAAATGTAGATGATTCAAGCCATCATTGACAATTATAGAATATGTAAAATTATACATACATATTTACTAGTAGACAAAGCAACGAATGTAAATATATTGTTGTTGTATATACACATCTACGTATGTGCATGTATGACAGTTCAACGAGTTGCTAAGAGGATAGAGGGGGAGGGGCAAGTTGTATAATTTAGTGTTTTGTAAGCGAGCTAATCACGATACAGAGAACCAATGTAAGACAAAGACAACATGTACAAGTGTATATATCCATACAAGTGAGTGTGTTTGTGTATGCGAGTGAGATACTGCTAGTTCTGATGTGCATCAAGGTGAGGTCGGTGCAGTTACCGACCGAGCACCTACTTCTTGATTTTACACCTGTGTCCCGTGCGAACGTACCATAGCGTGTATGTTGAGTGCCTGTGTGTCGTGACAGAATTGGCACGCACACACACACACACACACAGAGGCAGCAGACAGACAGGTGTACCAACTGTATGTGTTTGTGTGCACGCTTAGATGCATGGGTTCCCCTAGATTTCATTTTCACTTGCCGGCTGTAAATATTACACTAATTAACGCGCTACATGGGTGCCTGTACCACCAGGTACAACCATAGAGTTTTTATCATTTTCTAAATGGATTTCTAAAGAACCATTTCTTAAGTCTGATTGTATCAACGTTTATAACGTTCAACCATAATGTGTTATAAATAAACAAAGTATTTTCACTTTGATTTTATTCAGTAAAAACATCTTCCTAAACTAGATTCGGCCATATTTTTAATCTAATATTAACACTTTGACTGCCGAGCTGATTTTCGTAAAGGGAAGACCCACTATGATGTGTATCTGAATATATACACACGGCAGTTAAAGTGCTAATATTTTTTTGTCTTTTCCCTTACAGAAAAAATATTATGTACTACACTGTTAACATGACGTAATACGCACGTTTAGCATTGTTAAGAGATAAATCCACAGTTTGTGTATATTTAATAGTGACCTATGCCCTCTCATGCATCCCTTCCACTTCACCATGACGTACCGCACTGTCTGCCATCCATCTGGTAACACTATAATAATATATTAGATAACAAATGAGTACCTGGCATGTCAAACATACGTATATACATATAAAACGTTTGTCTATTATTTTAAACTATGATGAAATAGTACGTCATCTTATAATCTATGCCTACATACGAGCGCAGTGTGCCATGACTATCATCAATTACATTTTTAAGCTAAACGGTTTTTTGTTTTGTTTTCATAAACAGGTTTAATAAAATATTTGTAATCAGGTAAATGCGAAATTGCATGTTTTACTCTGTAAAGGTATATGTTTACATAGAGTTGATGCGATAAGGTAAATTTTTCACAAGTTCAAAGTATATAATTTAAATATCATACCTGTTGCATTATTTGCTTATCTGGTTTAGTAATTAAATTTAAACTTTAGGTCTTGGAAAACATGATCCCTGCGCCATATAGTTCTAGAGAAACAAAATAAATATAACTATTAGCATATCTCTAGATTGAATATGTACATTATAACATACATCTACTTTAATAAATACAAATGATGATATTGTGCAACTTTAATCTAATATTATTACTAAATTTATAGTCAATTCTTGCATATATGATTTTGACTATTACAACACAATGTTTTTCTTTATATTTGTCATGGGTACTATGATTTTATGATAATGTATTTATAATATTCTTGCAAATAAAGTGACATATTTCAATGAAACATTTGCAAGGAATATTGCAGTCAACCCTAACATATATTCTACGATAGGAAACATACTATTGTTTACATATAAATTTTAATTGAATACCGTGATATAGTATAAGTAATAAGCAACAATGGATTATTGCGAATAGGGTGACATATAGCACAGTGAAATGTTGACGTCGTACGATGAATGCGACAAGAGAGGCAACGACCTGGCTCAAATGCAGGCCAATTGCACGACAGATTTAGTTCTTCGGATGCTTTTTGCGTCTCGTCTCGTACAAACGTCGAGCCGAACAGACGCAAAAATAACGTGAGAAGACACATGGTTCCTGACCTAGGCCATCTAAAATCTTACCACATCCATGAAAATACCAACGCCAAGTGTCATCCGCCGTCTCATTCACACTGTAACACGCACTCGCTCACACCTCACACATATACAGGCCATGTCGCAACTATAACCTAACTTTACCGTACAAATATTACTATAAATAATACACGTTAGTTAGAGATATACTACATATAGTATATTAACTTTTAAAATTAGTACTTCTCTTTTAAACATGTGTATGTAACTGACAAAGAATAGTAAACATAACATCGGTCAATGTTTAGATTAATATGAATAATCGGTTGATAAATTCTTATAATGACAAAATCTGAAGTAAATTCAAGGTTAAAATGTGCTTTCATTTAACAAGTAGGCCGTTGGCAAAGTGTGTAGAATATTTCTAATATTTAGGGCATCATAACTACGACGTTATTAATGTCTAAAATGTACTACATCTGTAATTCTAAAAGTTTAATATTAAAGAATAATAGTATAACTGTTGCATTTACCTAAATATTATATAACGAAAACACTATAATGTATCTTCGTATATTTCAGTCAATACTCGGAATCATTCGTATATATTCGATACATCATTACACCAAATACATTACTGTATTTAATATCATATCACATTATGTTTCACTAAGAGAATTATAACATTTTGAACTGTGTACATGTATAAGAATTACGTGTGAAAATATTTTCTTGTAGAGATAGAGATTGTTGTACTTATGATAGTTTCAGACCAACCTGTATTTAGGTTAGAATGCCTCCAGAAATGCGTGCTACACGGACAGTAATATCCACGCGATACTCCATACAACTCTTGTTGTTCGTTTGTTGGTGATGGTGCTGGTGGTTGTTTTGCATTTTATTTCACTGTGTGTTCCCGATGCGTAGAGTAAATTGTACAGAACAAGTTGAACTTGTGTATTGTGTTGGCTTACATGCTAATTTGTTTCTCCCAGCAATGTCCGTTTGATGCAGCCGCCTAGATTGTCTGTTGTTCAACAGAAATAGTACAAATATTAATTATCTTATGTACGCGGATATTTGTCACTTAATGAATTTAGTTGCGGTATTCAATGTTTTAATTAACCTACGTCCAGTTACACTTAAATTTAAACTACACTTTACATTGTCTTATTTTCTAATGTACATAAAATATAACCTAACAAATATCCATTTGATATTATTTAGAGTCATATTAGTAATGGATGTTTGTATCTTATTATAAACTGTTACTATTTCGTAATTTTTACTAAATAATCTATAAGAATTCAATGATAACCACTAATATTATAAACTACAAAGTCGAGTATACAAGTGGATAATAACGAAGATAAAGTGTGCAACTAAATGTGTACAATTTAAGCCCGAGTCCCGTGTATTTCTGTGATCGTTACACGCAAACTGAACCCTAGTGTCAAATAAATTCAACCAGTTTACACGAATTCCATCTTTCAACGGTGCAACGGACAGCCATAGTTTTGAATAATATACTATAACAGCACGCATAATCGTCGAGCCATGAATCATTGTTCCTGGCAAACCCATAATTCCTGGATACTATTTCTGATCCGCCACTGACACTACAAACTTCTAACACTGCCCGTTATTCCCCTCAACTATGCTATACATCGCAAGTAACTAAAAATAGCATTGATTTACTGTGAGATTTTGAATAATTGAAATAATTCACCGACCAGTGTCGTAAGAACAGCATCGTCTGATGCGAGAAATGTACATATAAGATTTCAAGCAGAATGTTTACTACTGACCTGAACTATTAAATATATTGACTTAAATTTATGAACTAATGAAGCAGTAAATAATACTTAAATAAGTGCTGATTTGTAAACTAAAATTATCACATGCATTGCGATATAATTACGAATAAACTAAATGACATGAATGGAAATTATGGCAACGCGAGAAGTGGTTGAAAATAAGACTTTGGAATGCACATATTAATGTTTAATTATATCCTTTCTCATAGTTATCATAATACGTAACTAGCCTGTAATCGTGTATTAAATGTGTTGCATATTCGTTCAGAATCACTGTGTACATACACTCTGTATAATATCATAAACTATACTACTGGCTAAAACCGTCTGAACTAGTTGTTAGAAAAGTCAATATACGAGTAATAAGCACACTGGTACATATAAATCGAGGGAAACACATAATATTCGATCGCGTATAGAAACGTTTGTCGTGGCTGCTTTTATCTGGCAACTATATCGGCCGGGCACCTCGCTGTGCAAGTGGCCTAGGTGCAGCCAGTCAGGACTTAAGGCTCCGCGCGATTGCAGCTGACCACATCGCCATATTTTACCCAGTAACGCAGATAAATCTAAGATCTGTCCTGCATGGTTTTTAGCCGTACTTCTAATGTCTTATTTACATAAACTCGCATAACATTCGATACTTAACACGAGAATTGCAAATCGAATAATTTTTATTCCATATACACAGATATACCAGTGGTTCTCAAACCGAATTTCCCTGCAAGTTTCGCTAGCGGAATCAATTCGCCATAAATAATTGAAATAACTCATAATCATCATACTAATCTATTTTCTGCTTAGACTAGCATATATTCAAAACAAAACTATACTACTACAAATACTTGTTTTCTATATAGTTTTATATGTTGGTATCTTATAACTTGTACTGTAGTACTTATAAAACAGATCAAGTGACCACTGGACTCGGTTAGAAGATCACGAGCGGTATTTTATCTGTCGTCATTAGTCCGTAATTAAGAAATGATTAATCGACAAATAATCACGTTGATGTAGGGTTAGGAGCGGACCACGTTTCTCTGCTGTAGCACAAGATACGCGTGATGCATGACACTGAACGAAAGCTAACTTATAATTTCAGCACTAATAACCGTCTTGCTTTACCTAATTTATTATCCTTTTTATACATGGCAACCATAATCATGTTGTAGAATAATTCCTCATGTCTTACTTCATGCAACATTTCTCACCAGCTGTAATGCACATGCATACATACGTACAGATAAATAGCTAGGTACTTAACATATATGCGAAATAATGTTTAAATGAAAATCATACACATTTTTCTTTCATTGTTTCATTTGTTTCATACCTACTAGAACCTATTAACGAAATTAGTAGGTTTCAAAACTTGTATGTATATAGAACAAAAATGAATGAACTCGAATATTTTAAATGAAATTCGGTAACAATTTATGA
>JAGJTL010000059.1:862673-922097 GCA_022063505.1 Calosoma granatense
ACGTACAGATAAATAGCTAGGTACTTAACATATATGCGAAATAATGTTTAAATGAAAATCATACACACTTTTCATTTAAAATCATTTGTTTCATACCTACTAGAACCCAGTAACAAAACTAGAAGTTTCAAAACTTGTATGTATGTATGTATATAGAACAAAAATGAATGAACTCGAATATTTTAAATGAAATTCGGTAACAATTTATGATGTGAACTCACTTTAATGAACTAGACACTATTGTACATACAATATATGTATGATACATACCTATATCATGTATGTACGAGTATGTACCGATTTTAAGTTACACATTTCAATTTTGTATTAAATTTAAACTGTTATATTTGATTTTAACCAACTGTCAGAATCGGTTCCATAGTGTAGCGGTTATCACGTCTGCTTTACACGCAGAAGGTCTCCGGTTCGATCCCGGATGGAACCACGTTGAAATTTTTGTTTTTTATGTCATAAATAACAGAAACCAGTTGTAAACTTTAAGAATTACTGCTTTGTTTTAGTTCAAACTGATTCAAACATTAATGTGTTATATATTCCAGGTTATAAATAGTACGTTATTCAGTTTTAAAGTTTATTTGGTGGGCAAAATGTCAATAAACAGCATGGCAGCTGACACGTTCATGACAAAACATCCATTCAAGAATTAATATCTTATATACTTCAATATAGATTCAGCATGTTTTCTTCTGAATACAAACATTAAATAATATGTATCATGAGATACAAATTTTCAAATTGGTTATTTTAACCTCTAACAAAAACATATATAATACAATATGAATAATTCTATTAATATACAAAATTATTAATATTTGTTAGAAAAATTCTGAAACTAATTTATCACATTTTAGTATAATTTTTCTGATAATAAATTATAAACTGTATTCTATATTGTTTATGAATACGATCAATATTAATTACATTATCGCTACTGCAAATTATACTGACACTAACATTGTAACGTATTTCCTATTAACTACAGTTAAATTCTAATTAATAACTACCTGTAAGGTAAATACCTGTTTGCCTACAAGTTATGTTAAATAATTTAAATTACATATCACAAATTATGTTTCAGAGGCTAAATTTAGAAAATGATCTATAGGTAAATTTTTACCGAATGTTAACAGTATCTGCAAGCTATCTATTGTTCAAGATATGTGTTTCATAATTGCAAGAGTGCGTTGTACGTGTAAACTAGATGACCACAAGACATTATTATGCACGATTTACATGTGTAATTGGAAACCAACGTGTTTGTCGCAACTTCTGACTCACCGGCAATACGACAAAATGGGATACAGTTTCAGTTTTCACATGTATAATAGAGCAGGCTTGACAACTAATTCTTACATCCGTTTCATAACCACACTTTAAAGTAACTTCAACTTGATCTTATTTCCTATAACAAACCCAATGAACCTTCATTATTAATAATCAAAAGATACATGCTTTCAAACTGATTTTTAAAGTTGCTAAAGTATGTTTCAAGTAATCTAATTAACTAATGTCACATTAATAACATTTTCTAAAGAAAATATATGATTACAGTTTCAGAATACCTAGTGTAAGTAAGTATTTATGTATTATAAAGAAGATAAGATTATTTAATTGCAAGAATAACGAGCACAATTGATCTGGTTTTTCACTCATTTCAAACCAGTCATACAATTAATGATAGTACATTAACATTATAAATTTGTTTCAATAAATCTGTATTACAATGTCAAAATCGTACATTACTGCCAAATAATGTAGGTACAATGTTTTTATAGTAATATATACATATTTAGTTCCAAATATTTCTACACATGTTATTCTTATTTAATAGTTATTTTATTTTCAATATTAAGTTCAAGTCAGTTTTATGCTATGAATTATTAACGATTAACTGTATTGTATGATTTGGGCGTGTGTCATTGTTCTTGCATGTCTGTCCGCTGTCCGTATGTCCATCTGTCTGGCTGTCAGCGCGTCACGAACCGAACAGCGTCAATCAATGATCACGATACAGGTAATTTTTCAATCACTATCAATAATTACCGTGTTACTTTTAATGGAAGTTTGGTTGTCGACGATGTGGTCATTGGTTTTGTGGTTTTGAACACGCTTAACAATAGCGTGGAGCGAACAATAAGGATATGTGGTTCATATTTTATTAACCAGTAGGGGTTGGCATTGTACCCACTCGAAAAAAAAAAAATTTCATACAATAGATGATGGATACTGGAATTGTAAAAATTAAATTTACACGCTGATACAGTCATTTTAGTGTGTTGTTTTTAAATCCATATGTAATATTACCATAGATATAGTTTCCATTTTATTAATACACATACTTTAAATATTGTTTTTGTGGGAATTAGCAGTGCCTAAATATCTAAATCCCATATATTCAGGTATAAAAGACGAAAATAAATATTATTAAAATAAAACGAGCAACATTACAACACAATACACTGTTACTATAATATTTCAATTAAGTAATATAATCTTGCATCACTATTTCGTATTTTAATTCAAGTATAGAATTTTCTGGAATAACTGTACATGTATATATAATTGCATATAACTTTTCTGTGATATCATAGTGCTCTATATTGAATACTGTCGCCCATATTGCTGTACATGTATGTATGTGTCTGTGATTGTATGTGTATGTGTATGTAGTTACTCGTGTACCTAACAGCTGTGTGTCTGCTCTGTACTCAGTAATTAACGAATTAGATCAGCGAGGTGTGAACATACGTCTGGTCCGGTCCGTTTAATGCACCAGATGCATGACATCACGTGTGACTCGGTCTCGAACTGTAACATTCAACCTACAGTCACATACAG
Organism: Calosoma granatense; assembly: GCA_022063505.1. Lineage (NCBI taxonomy): Eukaryota > Metazoa > Arthropoda > Insecta > Coleoptera > Carabidae > Calosoma > Calosoma granatense. The sequence continues at coordinate 865,533 of JAGJTL010000059.1, forward strand.
GAAGGATACATACATATATTGTCTTATAAATCAACTCATACAAAATCATAGCTCATATTACATTTATTTGTGTGTAAAACTCGTACATTCACAGGTGCTAATATGCCAAAAGAAATATAAATTTAAATAAATCAAAATTTCCCTGTTGACAATGCGTACACTGACAGTATTGTTCGTTTTTATATTGAAATTCACAAAAGAGCGCTAAATTAATCCATGTCCGCTTAACTATATTACATCACTTGTTCACAATGAAGAATAAAAATAAACAAGATCTCAAATCATAATATATTAGGTGGTACTCAGGAAGAGAGACGCACAAATATACAAAATTTTTATAAAAATTGGTAGACAATTTTTTCTGCTCCTAGTTTAGCATATCCGTGGTTATAGAACGTGAATGTAACAGCTTATGGTACTAAAGAGTGCTAAATCATCCCTACAGACATCATGGAACTTTCATAGCATCTTGTTTTGAGAATATTCATTATAATTGGATGGTTGCCTGTAGTTATACTATTGCATACGTATATAAATACAAGTAGGTATGGACGTACAATGAATTTCGCCACATGTTAATTACTATTTTCGAACATTGTCGGCTTGTTCAAATTTTCGCGCCGATTGAGCACGATTCTTCGATTATCGTGTACATATACCAATATTACATACATACTCCTCTACTAGGTACGTACGTACGTACGTTCAGTGTTTGCAATTATTTTGCGTTCTCGCTGTGAATTCTCACGTCCTACATAAGTAATTGCCGATTCCACACACACACACACACACACACACACACACACACACACAGAACCAATGAAGAACCTTTTATCAATTTAGTATCTGTTTAAATGACGTTGTCTTCGTGTGCTTTGCAAATTATACGTTCCGTCGACTCGTGAAAACGCTAAAGACCACACGTGCGAATTGTTAAAAACATTTGTAAAATATTTTGCAATAACTTTACTTCAAACAAAATTTCTTCATTCAACATTACACTAATCATGTGTAACTGAAAATTATCGCAATTATATTTGATTGATGAAATATAATTGTTAAAAGAATTCGTAATCAACTACGACGCAAGTAATTTAATAAACATTACTGGCAAGAATATAACTAGATATGCATATGTAAATAAAGATTATCACAATTATATTATTTGACAGATAAATTGTAATATAGGAAAAAACATGTTCGATAAGTAATATTGAATTGAGAAATAATAATTGTTTATTGTATGTGTGATATAATAACATAAAGCAATAATAACTTACTTATATGTGGTGAAGATCATGTGAAAAATATTTTGTCAAATTTAATATTTGCATCATTTAGAACATCTTAACATATTTATGCCCTTTCGGGTGTCGAAGACATTTGTCTTTAATATAGTATATATAATATAATAAAACACAAATGTAGAAATTTTATAAAAAGTAGTTAAAATTTGTTAAAAAAATTCGTATAAATCAAGAATGTCCAAACATACGAAATCTCTTCTACTTCTAAGTATTGAGGTATATACAATTCCGTGAATGAGAAACATAAAGACGAAATTCTTGATTTCCTGATCTGTCAACAATTATTGACATGAAACTATTTATTATTAAATAGAGAATATAATAAACATTACATTCCGTACATGTCAGGGCTTATTAAAATACAGATAGATTGCTCCATTATACGAGTCTTGAGATTCCAGAGTCGGAATAGTAAAAAAATCCTACATTATGAATCCAAGTAAAAAACAATCAAGTCAGCGAGAGAGCAAAAGCTTTATGAATTATTTACAGTGCAAGATAAACTTATGAGTATATATACACTATCCTATTCTACTTATGTATATACACTATACACTATAGTATAGTATGCTGGTTAGTAAGTGTGTATGTGTGTGTATGTATATATATTAAAAGTAATAGATCGTAGGTCTCATGTCAATAATATTTTTCCCTGAGGTCTCTCGCATGGACATATTAAAATAATTAAACAATTATTTTTATTTATTGCATGTCGGTAACGGCGACATTACATGTTACCTTGTCGGTACAGATGAGATCACAGTTTACCGTTTTTGTTATGAATTACTAACTGGACAGTTATAAATCTCTAACAATTAATTAAATCTATACTTGCTTTATTTAATATAAAATAAATAATTGTTTATAATTAATTACCTGCTAACCTCGGTATCATTTGACATAATTTAATATCGAACATTTAAATAATAATAGTAACAATAATAATACATACATACATGCATACATACAGGCTTCTTTATACAGTATATCTCTAAATTCTAGAAGAAATGTAAAATTTAAACTAATAAACTAGAATTTACTTGTTTAATTTGACTAATCTAAGAACTATTATTATTACATATATGTTTACATTCTATGCAAAATAGAGAGATTATTTTATTATGCCCTTTATTTCCTGTATATAATTGCAGACAGTTGATTAATTTTGTCATTATCATAATTAACCTATAATTCACTAGTGTTAATTAATCAATGTGAAAACAACTATGCATAAATAATTATTAAAGTTGAGTTTCTTTTAAGTTGAGACAAGTGAAGTGAGTGTCCGAAGATCGTGTTGCAAGGATTACCATGGCAACCAGAGAAAAATACATACATATATAAATAAACACTTTTCAATAGTTTCGACATATATAACTAATTAACAAACACGGTATTTCACACTAATCTGCTGTATGAGAATTTTCTATATCCTGCTATTAAATGAAAAAAATTATGCATTATATTAAAAACAGATAAAATTCTTTTGGACATTTATTTCAAAATAGAATAAACCACCACTCCAATTATTTCAACATAAAGATATCATTTACTTCTCATCTCGTTCCCTATTAATGACTTCATATAAAACATGATTCATTATTGATGCACAAGAAAAACAATATTACGATAAATACATATACACATTGACGACAAAGATGTGAAACAATTTTTTTTTGTTTCGGCAGTTGTTCATTAAATCGGCCATTACATCTCATTAAATGTCGATTGAACAAGTATCCATAAAATAGTTAGAATGGTTGTGAAGCCGCCGCCATCTTTTTCTTCCCATAATTAGACCATTTTCAGCGGAGATACGCGATGTTCTGTGTTTTTATCCGTCGGAGAGCACCAGTATTTATACAAGAACTCATTACAGCACGCTGATACGTGCTAACAGTAAGTACTATGCCACTCATTAAATACCTTAGGTACTTACTTGTCTCTCTCTCTCTCTCTCTCTCTCTCTCTCTGTCTCTCTCTCTCTCGACCACTACACATTCTTCCTGATTGTAAAATTTTCTCCAATTAGCGTATACATTAATTAGATTGAACAGTGGTTTATATGAAGTTATCCGACCATTAATGTAGCACTCTGTATGTACTAAAGTGTTCGTAAATGAGATTATTATACAAAGCAACTACCACTTTGTTCTGCTAGAATAAAATTATCTGTCATAAAATGTCTTTTTGAATTAATCTTGATGACATTATACCGCCGATTTTAATCAACATCTATTATAAACTACACAAAATACTGATTAACTATTGTGTATTTTGCAATATCTATACTGAAGAAATAAAAGGAAGGAAGAATATAAGCTATAAAATATCAATATGTATAATAAACAGCATTAATTTGTGATTTAACTAATATGATACCTACAGGATAAACCGATACTACGTTCAGATGTACCCGAGGACTTACCCTTGGGTCGCCCTTGGGTTCAGTTATATTAAAATATTCATTAAAAAAATAAAAATATCAACGTGGTTCCATCCGGGATCGAACCGGAGACCTTCTGCGTGTAAAGCAGACGTGATAACCGCTACACTATGGAACCGATAAAACAAATGTTTTTATATTTATATATTGACAAGAATTTTTATAGAGGATATAATTTTGAACAATTTTTAATGTCAAATAACGTACATTTAAATGTAATATCTCTGAAAAATTACAAACTGTCTCCTATTTCTTTTTTATAAAATAATTTTCAATAATTTTTAAAGTTAGAATATTCTGGAAGTACACACAACAAGGACAGATATAGACATCTACCCAGAAACGTTCAAACTAACATGGAATGGCGCGTGTGTTTTCATTCGTCCAACGGTTAAATGTCATCCGAGCTGAAAAATAGATCTTCATATTTTATTTTTATCTTAGTTACCGATGTTAACTCTATGATCATTGTCATATCTATCAGATATTACCTTATAATAAAAACGTATTGCCTATTGTGAAAATTAAATATAATTTGAATTAGACGGTTGATTTTAATTTAGAAGCTGACGTTGACGGATGTGTATTACTACGCCTAATAAGGCGTGAGGTGGTCGTGGAACGGTCATCCAGTGAAGTGAAGCTACACATGTGGTGTTAGCCGGTTCATTGCTCAATATCATTTTATCAAAACGTTTGTAGTATTTTACATTTAACAAATATTTACAATCAAATTCCAAACATGCACACCAACACGCTTCAATTAATACAGATACTTGAGAAGACAGTTTCTCCTGGTAAGTCTGAACTTGAATTTCGTAATCGAAAAAGTATCATTGGGTGCCATTGTTAAAATGTTTAATGCGTTTTTATATTATATTTGCAAATTATTCATATATTATTATTACATTTCAAATACTAAACGTTAATAATTATTCAGATATTTAAAGTTTTTTGAACTAGGATGACCGTTAAAATTCAGTAACCTCTGACTCAAGATAACTGTTTTTTAGATAACGTACTTTCTCATGGTTTTTGTTGTAATCACATATAGGTGTAGAGATAATGCTTTATGTAAAGTAATTTTCTTTGTTCATGTGTGTACGTTTATTATACCTATGTATCATTCATTCAGTTTTTAAAATTTTTGAATACGAAATTTTCATTGCAATGCAATGGCTGTGTTGTGTTTGATGAGAATTGTGTGGTTATGAGTAACGTTGTTTGGCAGATAAAAATGAATTGGAAGCGGCACAGACATTCCTTGAACATGCTGGAAACACTAACTTGCCGGAATTTATCAAGACTTTATCAGATATTTTGAGGCATGGTGGCAATAGTCCGGTGGCCCGTATGGCCGCTGGTTTGCAACTCAAAAACCAGCTTACCTCCAAGGATCCAGAGATCAAACAACAATACCAACGACGGTGGCTAGAATTCCAGGAAGATATACGGAATTATGTGAAGCAAAATGTAAGATTTTCTTATACACTGTTATCACCCGAGCTATGATGAACAATGTATTCTTAATTTTAACAGTCTCATATAATGCCACTTATAAATTTTAATTGTATAATAAAATTCCATTGGTACTAAATGTAATTAAATGTCGTACGTAACAAATAAGGACATTATGATAATATGTCTTAATATGATATTTAAAATATCAATTTAAATACAATGATAGATTTATATCTTTTCAAATTGGATTTTCATATAACTGTAAAATTGATTGTCACTTAAAAACTAAAGCACTACTAGACCTTTGTAATGAATGAAAAGAACACATAGAGCGGTGTGATTGTTAAATAGCTATATGATTGTTTTGTGAATTGACAGATTGTGGGCGCCCTCGGAACAGAGCAGAGTCGACCAAGCTCCGCCGCGCAATGTGTCGCCTACGTTGCCGTAGCGGAGCTGCCCGTTGGCATGTGGCTCGATTTAATCAATGTGCTCGTGAACAATGTCGTGCACGCCGCCTCCACAGAGATGCAGAAAGAGGCCACCCTGGAAGCCATCGGTTACATCTGCCAGGAAATCGAACCAGAAGTACTAGTAAGCCAGTCCAATGCGATTCTGACTGCCATCATTCACGGAATGCGATCAATAGAGACCAGCAACCATGTTCGTCTCGCAGCAACGCAGGCGTTGCTCAACTCTCTAGAATTCACCAAAGCCAACTTCGACAAAGAGACAGAACGTAACTTCATCATGGAAGTGGTATGCGAAGCAACGCAGTCTTCGGATTCACAGATATCGGTCGCCGCACTGCAATGTTTAGTGAAAATATTATCACTGTATTACCAGTATATGGAACCGTACATGTCACAAGCACTGTTCCCAATCACACTGGAAGCCATGAAGAGTGACAACGATGCCGTCGCACTGCAGGGCATTGAGTTCTGGTCGAACGTGAGCGATGAAGAAGTTGATCTTGCAATCGAAGAGTCAGAAGCCAAAGAAGCCGGGCGTCCGCCAACCCGAGTATCCAGACACTATGCCAAAGGCGCCCTCCAATACATTGCGCCGGTGCTCATGCAGAAACTCACCAAACAAGAAGAACTAGACGACGAGGACGACTGGAATCCGTGCAAAGCGGCCGGCGTGTGTCTAATGTTGCTTGCATCGTGCTGTGAAGATGAAATCGTACCATTTGTGTTACCTTTCGTCAAAGATAACATTAAATCCGACAACTGGCGGTACAGGGACGCAGCCCTAATGGCCTTCGGTTCAATTCTCGGCGGCCTTGAGACCAGTACGCTGAAACCATTGGTCGAACAGGCAATGCCCACGTTGATTGAATTGATGTACGATAATAGCGTGATTGTACGTGACACAGCGGCCTGGACTTTCGGTCGAATCTGCGAGATCATTCCTGAAGCGGCCATTAACGAAACGTATTTGAAACCATTGCTCGAGAGTTTGGTGACGGGCCTTAAGGCTGAGCCGCGTGTAGCCGCTAATGTATGCTGGGCGTTCACAGGCTTGGCCGATGCAGCCTACGAAGCTGCGGAAACTAATGAAGAGACAGGACAGCCGGATACATATTGCTTATCGCAATACTTCGAGTTCATCGTCTCCCGTCTATTGGAGACCACTGACCGGCCAGATGGGGCTCAAGCCAACCTTAGACCTGCTGCTTATGAAGCACTCATGGAGATGGTGAAGAATTCACCGAAAGACTGCTACGTCACCGTACAGAAGACCACCATGGTGATCTTGGAGCGACTCCAGCAAGTCCTACAGATGGAAACTCATATTGCCAGTCAGAATGACCGTAGTCAGTTCAACGATCTGCAGTCCCTGTTGTGTGGAACTTTGCAGTCTGTCCTGCGTAAAGTCACCCCAGAAGATGCTCCCCAAATATCCGACGCTATCATGACAGCCATGTTGCAAATGTTCAATTCAAATTCATGCAAATCTGGTGGCGTCCAGGAGGATGCTTTGATGGCTGTGTCGACGCTTGTCGAGGTGTTGGGCGAGAATTTCTTGAAATACATGGACGCATTCACTCCGTTCTTATACATTGGACTGAAAAATCATCAGGAATACCAAGTATGCGGTACTGCTGTTGGTCTGACTGGCGACATCTTCCGAGCACTGAAAATCAAAGCTCTGCCGTACTGTGACGACATTATGACTTTGCTGTTGGAGAATTTGGGCGATAATTCTGTCCATCGCTCGGTCAAACCTCAAATCTTGACGGTGTTCGGAGATATCGGTCTGAGCATTGGACCGATATTCAAGAAATACTTGGACGTTGTGCTACAGACACTGGCGCAGGCGTCCCAGGCGCAAGTGGACCGCACAGACTTCGATATGATCGATCTGAACGAGTTACGCGAGAGCGTGCTAGATGCGTACACCGGCATCATCCAGGGACTGAAGGGCGTGAATCCTACGCCACAGTCCGACGTTATGATACTGGAACCGCACATTCCCTTCATTGTGAACTTCCTGATCTTGATCGCCCAGGATACAGACAAGTCGGATGGAATTGTGGCGGTGGCGGCGGGTGTTGTTGGCGATTTGTGCTTAGCATTCGGAACCAATGTACTGCATCTGTTGGACCAGGAACCCATTAATGAGTTGCTGACACAGGGCAGACGTAGCCGAACCAGCCGTACTAAAACTCTGGCTACGTGGGCCACCAAAGAACTGAGAAAACTGAAGAACGCGACGGTAACAGCGGCAGCAGCAAGTTGGTATGTACCAGAAATTAAAGCCCAATAGTAGTCTGCTAGGAAATTTCATTTCATTCACTCTCATAATTATTATTTTTATTTTCTTATTATTATTATTATTTGTTCCCTATTTATTTCTTATCCCCTGTTGTTGTATCTTTGCCTCTCTCCTGTAAATACGAATCTAACTTGATTCCTCTTCCGAAAGATGATGATTGCGTAAAAGATAGTTTTTTAACATTTAGGGCCAGTCAAATGGCTCAAACTGAAGAAAAGAAACATTTCTCGATGGCCTAGCAACCAAAATAACACAGGTCCTACATGAATAACCGAGGGTAAGGGCAGTTTTTTGGTTGTTTTGCTACTGAGATTTACTAGCACTGCGGGGGTTAGCCATAGAATTATCACAACTTTAACCTTTTGTAATCCAATCAACCATTCTTGTTTTAGTTATCGGGTTTGTAAATTATTTGTTTGTCCATATGTTATTATATCTTGTTTTGGTGCGTAAATAAGTGCGGGTTTGATCCCCGCATAGAACATTGCCGTACATGTGATTTGCATTCCACAAAAAAACTATAGGTGCCGCCCTGATGTGAGCTGGCAATTCCGCTGATCGGACTTTAATAAATGATTAATTGTGCTACCCCGGATAACTGGGATATCGCGTGATGTTGCGATTTCGTGTTATTATTTTACCATAGTTATAACCTCATCAAATAACCGTTCCCTATTGTTTTGTAAGTAGTATTACTACATTTTAGCTACATACGAGAAACAAAATTATTCACATCTCTTCACATTCTACACTTAGATAAAAAAAATCTCAACTCAGTGTTTCTAAAAATTTTTGTTTTGCGGACCATTTTTTAATAATAACCCATTTTCGCAAAGAGAAAAAAGCATTTTCTACCAAAATAACGATATTTTTAAAGAAAATAATGCAATTTACATACCTATATTCTCGTGGCTTTCTACTACGGATTACCTAGTAAACCTTGGCGGATCACACTTTAGCAACCACTGCTCTAATTAATTTACCTCCAAAGTTCTTTTTCCTAGTGATTTTTCATGGCTAACCCTTATAGTATTTCTTCAGCGTGAGTTTGATTCCGAATACGTGATTTATTGTAAATTTATTACTCGGGATATGTACCAGTGTGTTGTGAACCTAATTTTAAACCAATAAACACACACACACACACCGTGTCGTCACTCCGTAAACTTTGTCCTGTTTTATAGTTGACTACATATTTCCATCGTTTCAGATTTGCTTTACCTAATAGTGAAATATATGCAGAAGGGAGCCATAAGGAGGTGTGACCTACAGCACCATTTTGGCTGAAAAAAAAAACAAAAAAGCAAAAAAAAATCAAACAGTATAAATTCAGAATTCCTACTTTTGGTTATCTTCTGGCTTCACTGGTCGACATGGTATATATCGTCCGTTTTCGAAAAGTTCTCAAAAAAAACAAACTAGAAACAAAACTTTTCCAATTTCCCTTTTTAAATCATGAGAAACATAAAAAAATATCGAAAACATGCAGTTTCGATTGACGTCTGTCTATAAAAAAGGGGTGCCGTGTGAATGAACTTCTGAGGATGCGAGGAAGTGTATAATTATAATTTAAAAATAGCAGAAAATCCTATAAAAAAAAATAAATGAACAAGCGCAAACATGAAAGCAAGAAAGAGTGAAAATCTAAGTATCAAAGTGTGCTGGTGACCGGACGTGCGAGAACGTGCAAGTGTTTGTGAGGTGTGTTGTTGTGTGAACATTAAATCTCCATTTGCATACATATATATGTAAATATATATATATATCATAGAAGAAATGCCGTGTGTGTTCTGTTTGTGGTGGTGATGATGATGCTACTGCTGCTACTGATGATGATGGTGGTGTTGTTGAATCAGTCATCGCAGTACTACACATTGCGAAGTGTTGTTGTGTTATGTTGCTGATGCTGCTCTTTTGTCATGCATGCACCAACTGGAGTGGTGTGCGTGTAACAACTGTATCTCACCCTCTCTGTATATCTCTCTCTCACATGTAATAATAAGTCTTATATCTCTCTGTCTCTGTTTGTCTCTGGATAATAATGTAATGAGGATGAGATGATGATGTTGATTCCATATTAGCGAGTGGATATGGACGGTTGTTTCACGAGAGTTACTAAATCATATACATACGACACGAGAGACTCTAGCAGAATTCGAATCACAAGTAATGAATTAAAATAAGAAAATGAGTGATGGTATCGCAGTGATGTTGGTGAATACGGTGTTGCATCAGGAACGATTGTGTGAACGGTGAGAACGGACGTGTTGAATAAATAAGCGCAAGACTGAAGAGTGATCTACACTTTTAGTAATTATATAAATATTAAAACTACTTTTCTGCACATTTCCCACATAGAAATAAACATAATGAGAAAATCTAACAACTAGTCGGAACCGGTTTCAATCGTATACCAACAACGAAAACTAAATGTTACTACTACACTGATTAATGAAATTATGTCACACTACTACTACTAATATGTAGTACTACTATGTATTACTCAAATCACAACACACAAAACTTGAATAACTTCGTGAGCAAAAACAAAACGTCCCACTACACAAAACTTATTTTTTAAATGAAAATAACGCCAAATATACAAAAAAATCTAGTCTTCGAATTGCAAGGTGAGTGTTGTTGTGGCGATTAATGGTGGTCAGCTATATACGAATGTTGGCAGCAATGGTTTGGTGTACGTAGTTGAAACCAGTTCCGCTAGATGTGTAATATCAAGAGGCTGGCACACAACTATATATGAGTAGTAGATTTAAACTGTGAATGAATTCCACTATTATACTACTAATCCAATGAATTAAATTGTACTCAGGAATATATTTGAAAGAAGAAGAAAAAAAAACTAATAAATTTTTTGCGTATGAATATTTTTATGAGAATAATAAAATAATGAGCGCCAATTGTGTGCCTTTGGCGTTTGTCGCATGTATGTTGTGTGCAATCTTTTCTTTGAAAAGTGCCATGATTGTATCGAAACCAACGTCATGAAATTATTCATTCATTTATGTCACCTGTACGCTTCAAATCATACATTCAAGTAACTACCACGGTCTTATCTGTCAGTCATTCTGAACCATATACCTACCTATCTGTCTGTATATAGATAGATATGTTTGTACTACATGCATGTATGATTTAGTAAGCGTTATCAGCACGAATTTATTACGAAACAATCATATTTTCTAAACTAATAAAAGACTTACAAATCGTATTGAATGTTATACCTGGAATAAAAATTTCTCAGTCTTAATTCATTTATCGTATCGTATATCGTCCATCGTCTGACAACTGCCGTAAATTTCACTATAACTATCTGTAAAGAAACGGGGCAATCAGAGCTCTCCCTATATCTCTTATAATAATCAGCTCAATTCTATAACGTACATTGTTTACACAACATTACCTACCAAATACCTAGTGACAACAGTGTATATTATAGAACTGTTTATGAGTCATGGAACTCGACTAACGAATTTTCTACTACTTTTGTTTGGAAATTAGTAAGAAAGTGCCTAACTGACTTAAGACTTGTCAATGTTACTGATGTCGATGTTGTTGTGTAAAGTCCAGGCGAACAGAAAATACGTGCATTGAACAATAAATAAATAAATAAAATAACTTTTTACACACATACACTCATATCATCGGTACAATCTGGCCTCGTCAAATACGTAAGATTTAATAAAATAATGAATAAATTTATAAACGAAACAAAGTAAACTGTGATTTGAGGATGTTTCAGCTACATGTTGCCAAAACAAAAAGTATTCAAACAAAAAACACATTGCTCCCTTTATCGATTATAAATAAATTAAATGAATTATTATTGTACGAATCAAATATACAGGGCATTGCATACTGCGCATGTGTATGTAATAATAATAATATAAACTATGTGTATGTATGTCTAACTAACTACAGACTACCGTCGTATATACACATATATATGTATATTATGTTGTTAGTATTACATAATAATATTATATAGCACACATACGTATGCATAATTGTATGTTTGATGGAAATATTCGTGAAACATCCTCAATATTATAATTCCTTGTGCGTGTGATATTATGTCGAATAAACTTAAGAATGAATATTTTGTATAAAATCATGTTGTAAGTATGGCGGTATATTTGTACGAATGTATGTTAGCGTATGTTTATATTTGTCTGTTGAAAATTTTTATGAGCAAGAGAGAATTTTGAAAAATTAGTTTCAAATTTATGAATGGTTATGATTACATATTATTAATTGAATTTCGATTGATTGATTGATTGATTGATTGTTTCAGTATGTTTTAGTGCAGTTTGAAACCTATATTTTTTTGTACTGTTAATATATTGCTAATATTTCAAAAATCTCTTAACGGTGTTTAATATATTTATACTTAAAATAATAAAAAAAACAAACAAATCTTGTTAACTTAATCAAAGACATTACAATTAGTTGTGTCCATTGCTCAGGTCATTTATAGTTTACAATTAATTAAAGTTTTTTAATCATGTACTCTCTGCACAGCCATTGAACGGACAATGTTGTCAATTTCTCTTTGTTTAGGTAAATTATTTTAAAGTTTTACATATAATACTACATATTTCTGTTTGTGGAAATTATTGAAAACATTGTCTTATTTCATTGATAACCGATATATATATATATTTTTACCATATTTATTCATGAGTATTTTAGATAAAATTTATTTATGAAAGAATTTGATTTTATCAACATTGTTATTTTAAACGTATTCAGTTAAATGGATCATTTGGTAAATATGGTAATTTTCTATATCTCGTCTCTATAACTATGATTGAACTAAATTAAAAATGCCTACATATGAATTCATTACTATAATCTAATCTAATCTGTTAATTGAAATGTTTCACAAGCGCAAATGGTTTTTATGTGTGTATAAGTTTCATATTGAAGTGTGACGTTCCTTAATTTTTTTGCTAGTTGTGTTTATATATAATATGAATCATGTGTGCCATGGATAGTTTGTATGTTAAATTGAATTATATCAGTACACCCCAAAACTGTTTGCCCACCACCGCCTACCCCGGCCACGCCGCACATCATGACAGTTCGTTATCTATATAATATATATACATACATGCATACATACATACATATATGAATCTTTTATAAACGTTTGTTGAACTACATGCATATTGTAAAAGTTGTGTCCGATTGGGGATGCGTGTTTTTGCAAGTTGATGAAAGCGAGAGAAATGTTAACTGATTGATGGTGATAATGATGATGATGATGTAGTAAGTTGTTGATGAAATAGTAAACGTTTATTGTGATTGTCTTGTGTCATTCCAAGGTCACGAACTGTCAGGATTACGGTCCTATATATGAAAAGTAAAAACGTTGAAAATTTCAAAACTAAAATGTTACCATGTCTTTAGTAGGTGCCTGTTTAGGACCTATCGATAATATATATATATACATATATATATATCTCTCTCTGTCTCTGTATCTCTCAGTTTCTAAAACAACAAAATTATTAATTGAATTTACAAGTAATTGAACTGCACTCATTGAATTGTGTGTTAATACAATAAATATTACAATTACTTACTGGAAAGATAAAAATTATACTAATAATTGTGCTTTATGTTTATACTACATGTACTAATATTCAGTTACTTTCGTAGATACGTACATTATGTTTTCGGATATCCTATTCCTTAATTTTTTTATAATTGTTTCAGTTCTGTATTAGATACAAATATTTCAAATAAAAACTCTTTATGTTATCGAATATAACGACACTCTTACTAATTTATTCATGTATCTTGTGTGCATCTCTATTAGTTAGTTAATGTAGTTATCAAACTATAATTATCAGACATCTTCTATATAGAACCAAGTAGTATGTATAAAGAAATAATTGCAAACTAGTCAAGTTTTAAATCTTATTATCCATATTACATTGATTGACAATATTGATCGTAGATCATTCTATTTACAGTTCTTTCTTCTGTTAATAAATATCAAAATTTATTTATTGTTATTTGAAAAAAATTCAGATAAGTATTGAAAATGAATATCTCTGTAGTTTATCAAGTATAGTATTTACCACGGTAAGTTTACAGTATGTATTTAAATATATAATTGTATATGTATACATAATTCCGGATAGAAAAGGATGTTTATAGTTATAAATAGTACATACTGTTATTACATTGTTCTGTTTCTGCTTTTAACGAATATAATCCACAGGATGAGTCAACGCAGCAAAAATCGCAAAGGATAAACCATGCTGAAGGTGACACTTTCGGGGTTTCCTAGTTAAGGTTTCCAACGACACGATGCGGAAACAGTGCGTGACCTACTTTGTAGCAAACATGGACCAAGAGGATCCACTGTCTGACACTAAGAAAGAGGTATGTCAATTATATATCATACTACACTTATACCTATATTCAGTCTTACATGCTTGCATTAGCACAAGAAATACATATCTTACTTCATATTACTACATCTTGCAATGTATGTATTGTCGGTATATCGGTGTAAATAAAAACTAATTTGTGTTTTAACAAGAAAGAGAAAAAGAATAATAGTGACATACTAGTATTTAACTTACACGCTTTTATTATAACGCCATTGATTGATATTGATACAATTATTTACCTATGTTATAAAGGGAATTTCTAACATATGTTTCCAAATTTGTCTCATTGAATGACCTGTAAATACGTTTATCGTTTCATTCAAATCGAACAGAACAGTGTAATTTAATAATAATATATCCTCCCATATTATATCTTTATCATTTCAAACTTATTCTACAGGAACCATCCCTGGATCTGGATGAGCTGTTACCGCAAATAGGTGAATTCGGCACATATCAAAAGCTGATGCTATGGTTGGTGTGTCTACCAGCGTGTATACCATGTGGTTTCTGCGCATTCAACCAGCTGTTTATGGCCGATATACCACCACACTGGTGTGCAGTCCCCGAACTAGCAGACTTACCAGCTGAGAAACGCAAAGCACTGGCCATCCCACCATTAAAAGTAAATCTAAATTCCATAACTCAACCGTGACAATTCTGAAATTCACTGTTTCATATTTAACACTAACAAAACAATATAACAAATTATTTGTTAAGTTTCAGCATTTCTTAACAATTACATGTACTTTTATTTAGGAAGACAACACAACATGGAATCCTTGCTACAGATACGCCGTCAATTGGTCGGAAATTCTAGACTTTTACGAACTAGAATATATAGAACCAAACGTTTCATGGCCAACTGAATATTGTCCGCAAGGCTGGGAATTTAACAAGACAGAAATATACTCTTCAATAGTTATAGATGTAAGTTTCATTTGGATTTCGCTTTCAACTTAATGAAACTAACTGTTTTGTTATCAGTTCGATCTAGTGTGCTACTATGATATTTATCCAACACTGGGCTTGGTGGCGCTCAATATTGGAAGTCCAATTGGAGTCTATATATTCGGTTGGTGCAATGATCGATTTGGACGAAGAATATCGTTTTTCAGTTGTCTGGCGGTTGGAATTATTGGGAATTTATTGACAGCAGTATCAGTGAATTATTGGATGTGGAGTGGCACTCGATTAATTGTGGGCTTGACTGTACCCGCAGTATATCAAATACCATTTATTATAGGTAATTTCCTTGTAGTTTTATGTATTTCTCAACTAGTCTGTATAAACAGTACAAATGCTATTAATTTTATATTTTTATTTTAGCTTTAGAATTGGTTGGACCAAGCTACAGATCCTTTGTAACATTAATGACGTGTATTTTTTACACATTGGGCCTAATGTTACTCGCTGGCATCACATATTTAGTCCGAAATTGGGTCCATCTGGCCTTAGCAACGTCTCTGCCATTTATGTTGTACGCCATTTTCTGGTTTTTCTTACCAGAATCGCCCAGATGGCTATTAGCACGTGGTCGTTTCGAGAAAGCAACAGAAATCTTAGAGAACTTGGCACGCGTAAACAAAAAACCTTTTCCAGAATCATTCAGACTGAAACTCAAACAAAAAATGATGATGCATCGTACGGTTAGTGAAGAGAAACGTTTACGCAGTACTCCGGGCATGATGGCGTTATGCAGAACGCCAAATATGCGACTTAAAACTATTCTAATCACGTTTAATTGGTTTGCGAATATGACAGTGTACGTGGGACTGAGTTATTATGGGCCTGCGTTGGGCAGCAACCAGTATTTGAGTTTCTTTATGTCGTCCGCTGTTGAGTTACCCAGTTATTTCATATGCTGGTTCATCATGGATCGATGGGGACGTAGATGGCCGCTCTGTCTGTGTATGATTGTGACTGGAGTGTGTTGTGTCACAACAGTCTTATTTCCCGAAGGTTAGAATTGATATTTCAAACAACACATATTCATAAGCACATTCTAAAAAGTATGTTGACAGCACACTAAATAGAATAGATATATTTTCAGTCAGAACTGGTTCATAGATGGATATGCCATAATTTTTTACTTATAGTACTCTTTATTTGATTTTTATTGCCTCAATTAAAATTTCCGTATAAATTGTGAACCGGATTATAAACTCTTATGAATACGTATGTAAATTTAAAAGTAATTTATTTGCTAACTTGACAATATATTTCAGAAGCTGTAATAACTACACTAGTACTCTTTCTGATCGCCAAATCTGCAATTTCCGCTTCATTTTTAATCATCTATCCATACGCTGGCGAATTATTTCCAACTGAACTGCGGGGCATTGGTATTGGTACAGCTGCATATGTTGGTGGTCTTGGCTTGATTCTAATACCATTTATAACTTACCTAGTACGTATTTAGAAATATGTATACACAAATAATACAGTAAACATATATATCGAACAATCTCTCTCCCTATTAGTTCGTTAATTCGAGGGTTTACTGTAATTAATACTGATAGCATAAACTATCACTTTATATAACAGTAATATACTAATTTTCAATATTCATTACATTACATATAAATCTTTGCATTCTCTGAGATTTTGACATTAACGGCCAGATTTAATTAATATCAAGTTTCAGACTCGCACAGCAAATGTATGATTAACATAAATGTTATTTTTAGGGATCGGACAATCTTGTAATTCCGTTAGTTATAATGGGAGTAATGTCAATAATAGGTGGATTATCTGGTTTAAGATTACCTGAAACATTGCACTATCGATTACCTCAAACAGTTGAGGAAGGAGAAGAATTTGGCAAAGACTGGACTTGTCAAGACTGTATCCGATGCATTCCACTAAAGTATTACCTATTATACATATGAACGTCCAACACAATTTTATTCATCATCTTTGCGTTTTTGTTTTAGACCATCACCAACTACCGCATCGTATGAAGATTTAGAACTAGATCCAATGAAAATAGATGATAAATCAGATTTAGAACCCACTGAAGCATCGCCGTTAAAGAAAGTATCGATGAAACGATTAGTGAGACAAGCCAGTATGATGGATACTCAGAAAGATACCGATGGAACAATGAAAATGGCATTTTGGTTTTAACTTGTACCATTATACTTGTTAATATGTACCATATTTTATTAATAAACATAAAACAACAAGCTTAACTATTTTATTATTTATCAATTAGTACCTAAAATGTAATTATTAGTGTATTCACTTTAAAATCTGCTATTCATTTACATTTTGAAATAAATACAAAATGTTAATTGGAGTAATGTGATTACTGAAAATGGACTGCGCTCTGCTTAATTAAATTTAAATCGTACAGATTGTAATGTATTACGTATGTTCTTATTTTAAAATGGTTGTATAAAATTTGTTTATTTATGTTTACTAATTTGTATAGAACGGTAAATGAATTTAAAAGTTACCCAATGGAGATTGTAATAAATTATTAATTATTGATAATTGAATATGAGCAGAGCATTAGGGAAATTCAGTATTATGTCTGCAGTGGTGGCGAGCTGTATTTTACTCCAGGCCCATGTTACGTCAGTGTCATTGCATTTCTTGTGTTATTTGTTATAATTTGTAGGAAGCCAAGTGTGCAAATATGTTTATTATTGTGTATAAATTAGTGTTTGAATACGGTAAGTTCTATTCATATTATTATGATCAGAAAACATCTGCACTATGAGTGCGAGAAATTTAAAATGAATGCCTTGCACGACCTTTCAGCCACAGCCCTGTATTATTTTATTTACATTTGTGAATCACGCACATTATTGCACATTATTTATTATTATTTTTATATATTTTATAACAGTAATATCAACAGTTAAGTGAACCGATTACATTCAAAATTAATTCTGCAGGTGCACTGAATTTCATCGATTTAATTGGCACTATTTACTAGCTAAATTTCAGCACATAATTTTATATCATGTGCGCATCAATTTTTCAAATCGAATTGATAAATCATTAATATCTTTATGCTTATAAAAGTGAAACCGGCGTGATTTCCTGTATATATATTGCGATATTCTTGAATCATGTTAAGTCGTGATATACGAATAATTAGAATGTTTATTTTCTTGCGAACAATTGACTCAAAGGTTATTTTATTTTTAATAAGACACTCTTATCTTTCATAAACAGTTACTTGAGAAACAATGAAAGTGTTTAAAAATCGTTCTTATCAACATTTACTTCTAGAATATAGGATATAATTGCATTTGTTGTGCATGAGTAATAATAAGTAACATGAAAGTGTTATGCTGAATAGCTTTTGTGTAATTTTTTGTAGGTTAATTTTAGTTTAAGAACAAGTTGACTCACGTAACTACGTGATCATGATGGACCAGGAGGGAGATATATCTGGCTCTAAGGCCAAGATGCCCGTGCAGCCGATTCCAGACATTACCAGGGAGGTTTTGGAAGCGAATGGGGAAAGGGAACATGGATTTCGAACCACAAAAACATGTACAGTAACGCCTGTGCTTAAAGCTTGTGCGGAGGATGAGCTTGTTAAGAAGGAATACAAAGAAATGGTAAGTGAACTAATATAGTGCATTTTAAACTAGGCGTTAATGTGAAATTATAAACAAGATCAAATTTTATACACATGCGAATCATATTACACGTTAATGATAAGTACACATTCACGCCTAGATTAAAAATAATAATTTCTATTCTACTAATTCGTAACTGTATCTTTGAACGTTACACTAAATTAGTTAATAGATTTATTTTATTTTAGCGCTGTGATATTCCTGGGCTTACAAAATCAACATTTCTCATGGTTTTTAGTCCAGATGGGTAAGTGTATGATGTTTACATGT
The DNA here is from genome assembly GCA_022063505.1 of Calosoma granatense. NCBI lineage: Eukaryota > Metazoa > Arthropoda > Insecta > Coleoptera > Carabidae > Calosoma > Calosoma granatense. Next base: position 884,821 of record JAGJTL010000059.1, read on the forward strand.
CTCTATAGAGGTTTATTTTTAGTATACTTATACCTGTTTCTGAAAGCATAATATCATACTACTTTATTGTGAACGATCTTTTATTTACAGCACCAAAATGGCTTCAACGCATGGTAACCATAATGTTTACGTGACTGATTTGCGTACAGGCAAAAATATCAAGACTTTAGTCGGCCATCCAAGAACTCCTTGGTGCGTCGCCTTTCATCCATCGTCCAACCAAATTCTGGCATCTGGTTGTCTCGGCGGACAGGTTCGCATTTGGGATTTGAGTGTAAGTATCTACGAATCTATCATTACATTATAGAATATACATACACTGGTTTGAATGTATATTTATGAATATAGGGTGGAAGTGAAGTGTGGACAGCAGAAAGTCAAACTGTGATCTCATCTCTAGCATTTCATCCTGTAGATAGACTTCTCGTTATAGCCACGTATAACGAACTGTATTTCTGGGACTGGAGTCAACCTAAACCGTTTATGCAGACTTCTACGGGCAATGCCAAGGAAAAAGTTAGGTAAGTTGCTATAGAATTTTTGTTTTAAAATTACTACTAAACATTGTTATAACCTTCATTGACAAATTCTTAAAGCAGATGCTGTTTTTAATTCAAAACAAAGTAATATTAATTTTTCGCTGATTATATATGTTGATATGTGTGATATTTTATTACAGATGATAATGGTTTATATTTCTAGATACGTTGCTTTTGATCGATTGGGTCATAAACTGATAACGGGCATAGCTAATACACCGCAAGGATTTACTCGATGGGAGCGTGTTCGAGCTCCTGTGCCGGTAGCGAGACACTCTGATCGAATCACCCAGTATCGTAGACGTATTACACCACGACTTGTACCACCCAGCTCACCTCATCAGGTACAACAAACTTTTCCTCTTATATTGGTTCTTGTCGAACATATTGTACATGTATAATTAATTTCTTCTAGTTGTTAAACTCTAATCCACCAGAAAATACCACCCAAAATAACAGTATACCAGAACGAGATCGGATAATCGCTGTATGTTACAGAAATCTTGTCGAACAGTACGAGAGACTTGTACACCGATATTTAGAAGTCTACAGACCAGCAACTACAGTGAGTTAACCATTCCATTGTTCTTATTCTGTGTAAATATTGTTTTACTTGCGCGTTTATCAGATTGACCGTGGAACGGATCCAATGGAAGCAGAACATTTAACTAATAATACCGTTCCAAATACAACTAGCACTAACAGTAACAGCACTCCATCAAATAGTACCAGTTCTACTACCACTATTGCCAATACCACTACTACCAATTCTACTACCATCAGTACCAGTAATACCGCTTCAAATACCAACACTACCACCAGTATTGCCGTCTCAAATACCAGTCCACAACCAGTCACGTCGGCGGCTCAAACCGCCAGTACCCAAACTTGCACCCCTTCTACATCGCGAATTTTTCACAAGTACATTCTAACCCCTCCCGTGGCTGGTCCAAGTGGCCTACCCAAACCTACACTCAGTCGGCCCAATAAACGATCTAACGTACCAGCCGTTAAAAGTGACTCATCCACCGTTTACCAAAGTGATTCATCTTCATCCAGCAGCTCGGATGAAAGTCCAACGCCAAAGCGAAGAATTAGCCTCGTACCAAACTCAAATCTGTTCCGTAATAAATCAGAGGCCAGTGCTCCAGTAACGAAAAAAGACTCGAGCACTTGCACCAGAAAAAAATTATTTATGTCGCGACCGTCAGCATTTCACTTTATGCGCTCCAGTAACGCGTCAAATTTGGGCACCACATTGTCCAGTTTACGACGTCCGTTGAGTACGTCACTGGACACACTACAATCGCGTCCAGACCCACCGAGGGACGTACTTCCAAACAATCTGGATAGACCGGAACGACCATCACGTCCAGCACCGAATTCATCGTCAACACTGGACGATCTGCCCTTTCCTTTAGGTAGGCTACGTGGCATATCTGAAGGTTCTCTTAGCAGTGCAGATGAAGTTATCAACTTCTCCGAACGACCAATGGTGAATCGAGACGAACCAGATGCCGAACCTGCTGAAAACTTCACTCCTGATTTACCAACGGAAACCGAGTTTCCGAATCAAACTGGCAATATAGATAACATATACTCGCACATCTTGTCTGACTTGGAAACGAGTTTACGCGAAGCACGAACCAACCGGCCCGAAGTGAACCGAACATCTGATCCTGCTAGTTTACTGAATACGTTCTCAGAACGGTTAGAAAACATAATGAACCAGTCCGATTCTATTCTAGCGAATTTACGACGTAGCATGGAAATGTTAATGGAACCGGCGGCACAACAGTCGAGTACTTCAAATACTCCACAACAACCATCCAATGATCCACCACCATCTCAACCGGAACAACAACAACAACAAGCTCCCAGTGCTACAATACATAACCCCATTCCGTCTACATCAGTGGAAAGTCTGTCACCGCGTAGGATTTATATTTTAAGGAAACCTTCAGGCGTGTACCATAGTCGACAATCAATGCCTCGTGGTGTTATACCTTCACCGACAAGAAATTTCAATCAAGCCGGCCCCAATGCTTTGCCCACAAACATTGCTATGCGAGGTAATCGATATTTCCGAATTCGCCAGGCGAGATTCAACGTTCGAACACCAGGAGGATCGTCTAGCAGTGTGTGGAGACCGTTTGATGATCACAGTTATCCACGAGATCCGGAGCAGAACAACTCTGACGCAGGCCAAAGATCATCTAATATTGAACCAATCAGAAGCTTGCTAACTCTTAGTCCTAGAAGTCCATCTGCTGGTGCGGAAGCCGAGGAGCCTTCGGAAGAGCCAACTCCCCAATCGGAACGCAGTTCCACACCGTTACCATTCCCAAGTTCTGATCATAATTATCCGTTGCCCGATCCACCGCCAGTCAATCCAATTACCAATGAATCACCGCCAGAATTGAACCCGTTAAATGAAAATCCAATAGCCGATCATACTTATCCGCGAGATCCACAGACTTCGTCTAATAACGGACATACACCTGATTTTATTGCACCATTGGTCTCGTCTTTACATTCCACGATATCACACATTTCCATGCAAACAAATCTCCTCCGTCGTCAAGTTGAAAGCATCGAAATGATTGACCGAGCTCGTTTCGAAGTATTTCAACTGCAAGAATTACGTCGCATGTGGGAAGAAATCCGAAGACACTTGAATTTTGTCAATACAAATACAAGTGAACGACGCTCGAATCTGTCCAATGTGCGACAGATGATGGCTTGGACTCGGATCAGTGATCCTAGTCCCAGTTCTGAGTCTGCGCAAAGCAGCACCGAACAGTCCGCGCCCGAACCATCGGCAAGTACAGCGGATAGACCTACACCTTCGACTTCTAGAAGTTCAGCAAGCAGCAGTAACGATTCACGACCTCCAGCCTCATTCATGAACCGGATTCGACAGGGACACTTGAAGAAACGCATGTACTGGCGCCGGCGGGCAATGAAAAATGAGAATCCACACTTTAATCCGCGGCGATATTTGCGCGGGCATTGTTACAGAGATATGACGTCCCGTGCGGCAAGGACTGAACTGCCAAGCAGTCGAACTGACAGTTCGAATCTGTCCGAAGTTACGGTTTCCCTAATGATACGCGGATTAGAACATCTGTTAACACAACAATCGCGTCTGTTAGGTCGACGCGATACGCAAAATTCTCCCGAGCGAAACAATATGGAGTATCGTGTACAGTCTGAACGTGTAATTCAAAATCGATTGAGAGCTGCCAGACTCCGATTGAATCGAGTCAGCGGCCAGAGTTGGGGTGGGAATTTATCGTACTTTGAAGATCCAGTAGAGTATTCCTCATTGGGAACTCGAAATGACTGGGTACGTTATGAAACTAGATTGCGTCTCAGCATGTACATAGAAACACTGACAAGATTTATCGAGAATCATTCAAACAATGTACCACAAGTTCTCAATGATCAGATCAAAACTATGCTGGAATTAGCTTTGCTTCTAACTGATTTATTGTTACTGCAAATTATGGAGTCTATACCGTCTCTGTCGGGCTCCATTTTGGATCCAGAACGAGAAAGTCTGTCGCGTCGTATTACACAGATGTGCACTACGATGCTTCAGAATCCGAATACCATTAGATCTTCGTCGCTTATACGAGTGCTGCACGAGTTACGTGTAAACGCGCGTTATTCTTCCGGATCGCTAAGAATTCCTTTCCGGCGCAACACTGACCGACCTTCTGATTCCAGCCGAACTGCACCGCGCGAAGCCATAATGGATCTGAACCGGCAGTTGAGGCGGCTGTATCAGTTCAGCAACTATTTGACTGAACCTGATCCATTCTCTTCCCCACCCGGGCCTCTCCCACCCTTGCCAACTGATCCAAATCCAAGTACCAGTGCTGATAATTCTATGTCACACGTGTATCGACTCGGTGACTTGCTAGCTCGATTACGGACCGTACGCGGCCGGTTAGAACAAGTCACCCAGAGTGCCGCAGCTAGCCGTGTACCGCCAAACAATAGCAGTTCTACTACAGAACAAGAACCGACCAGGTAATAGACAATACTGCTACTTTTACCGATGGTTACTAATGTTTTCAGTTGATGTATGTGTAACTGTATATTAACTATAGGAGCACGGACGAGTCACCGTCTGATCGAGAGTCTGAACCGTTTGAAGGATTTCAGTCCCAGTGGGATCAACCATTGCCAATTTCTGAAGGAAGTCTGTATAGAACGCAACATATTAACCTGTACCCACCGGATCCACCGTCAAGTTCACAGGTAAGTCAGCTTTAAATAAACATTAATAGACCACATAACCACGAAAATTATAATCATTTAACATTCGACATCGCTGCTACACGTTATAATTTGTTTTGTAATGTTTTAGTACAAATACATGATTGAAACTATTTTTGCTTTTTATTTAACTTAGCTAAAACTGCGCCAAATTACACCAAGTTATTCTCGCATGCAGTAAATTGTAATAGTTTAGAAAATGCTATATTATATTGCAAAATGCTATATTATATTTTCAATTAGTTGTAATTATTTGTTTGCATGTAGTAATTATTATAATAAGCGCTATAGAATATGGAAGTATGTGTTTATTTAGTTGCATTTGTGTGTGGCGCATGTATACAAAATCTTTCCAACTACTGTTTAGTTGCACTGGTTGAATATTATCCAGAGTTCTCCAGAAAGAACAGTGCCCGCCGGGGCCGCCAGGCCCTGGAATGTGCCCACAGTACAAGTGAACGATGTCCCAGTGTCTGAAGTCATTCCACCACAGTCAAGAATCTGGTTGCACCGTTATCCGTCCGAACTGAGACCGATAAGTGCCGCTACAGGCTTATTTAGGCCGAGATTCTTGATACCCCTGTATGCGGGCGTTAATCCGTTCGATGCAGATCTGGACGACCATCAGAGGGATAGTGCTGTAGGGTACGATGGTATAATGACCACTCCCGTAAGCCCAAATCACAGGATACAGATGTGGGACATTTCCAAATGTAACATACCAAACATCAGCAATCGTAAGCATGACTCCTCCTATTATAACACTTCAAAATATTATACTATTCGTGTTTACATTAGAACCAAGTTATTTAAATGGAATATGATTACAGATGAGAAGAATATTGTTGTGTCTGAATGCAAGATTCATAATGATGGTAGTGTTGATATTTCAAGCGATGGTACACTGCTTGTAACTCTGTTACCGTCAGGTGGTTATTTAAACGTAACTAATAGATTAGGTAAGTGATTGGAATATCACTGTACATATTGTAAATCGAATAGTCAGTCATATATGGTAACGTTACTCTGTGTGTTTATGATCTAGGTATTTACAGCATTAAATGGGACACACTGGGCCAGTGTTTGTATACGACTAGTTTTGAACAGAATGCTATATCTGTCTCGCTGTCACCACTAAGTAGACACTTGATCGTGGGCCTCGCGTCTCGTCGAGTCACTCTACTGCCAAGTGACCGCTGGACAATGGCACGAATATTCTTACTAGACGACAGAAAAGTTAAAATTATGGGTCGCGGCAGGCTGGTGGTGTTACGCGACTTGGAACAAGGCCGAGAACGAGATCTAAACTTTATGAGTGTGAACTGTATCAAATGGATGCCAGTCTCTGGACAAGGTATCGTCTATGCTACCAACACTGGCCAGTTGAAAGTTCTTACTTGAGCTGACACGTTTGAACTAGATAGATTTGAAACTATTATTACTGCTACCACTACCACCACCACCACCACCATCAACATTGATAATTGTTTTAAATTGTTGTGTGCTTGTTAGAAGCACATATTTGTGACAATGTTATAACCTAAAAAAATTTGTCTGTTCAAAATAAAATTGAAAAAAAAACCGTTTGAAAGTTGAGTACAGACGCGAAATTTAATTTTTCAAGGTATGTGATATATATTTTGTTTTAATTGTACATTTATAATTGGATTTTGAATCTCCAAAGAATGATTCACGGCTGAAATGAATACAATCATGAATATGATCAATATTACGTTTCACTTATACATACACACATGTTTAATATTATCTGTAAAACATATAAATATAATTTTTGGTTTTTATAATCAGCTTGCCCCCCCCACTTTTTATGCACTTTATGACAAACATTTTATAGAACTATCGTGTTTATATTATTTCTGTGTTATTTTTATTTTCAAAAGTGTATATTTTTAAAAGACTGTTTTATAATTACCTTGTATTATATTTGAAGGAAAGTGCAAATATTTGACTGAAATATATTTGCAATGTTTTCTTTTAATGATTGGTTGCTAGAATTTCTATAGAACAATCAGTCCCAAACGACTTGAAAGTAAATAAATACTTTGTTTTTGATGAGAGATGGTAAAGCATGTATTTAGATGTTAGATTATTGTTTTCATTAATCAGTTGTGTATTTTTATTATTATTATTATTTAATTTCTAGCAACTAATCTATTTTGTTTATATTATTGTGAAACATGTACATATTTTTCCTTTGTTAATAAATGTTTATGCAAACTGAAAATTGTTTGTGCCATAATGAGATGGTACATACTAATAATGATTCAATGTATGCAATATGGAAAAATAGTAAGCACCAGTGCATTGTAAGGGAAAATACTATGTATGTATACATAATTTATTTGCTTTATTATGGTATCAAATGATTTTGATAAATATTATATTTATTATGTAAGTTATTAAAGTATGTTTAATTCACATGGATTTGTTCTTTAATAATTGATTGAAAATACAGATGAATGTGAAAATTAATTAGTTTATCGTAGTTTGTCTTGCAGTACCACTTCTACTTTTGGCGCGCACAATTTGAATTTGTAATGTTTACTAATTGCTACCAACTTAAGTAATCAAATATTATCCTCTTGTTGTGTTGGTATTTGTTGTAGACGCTAAAAGTAATTGCCTCGTGCTAAAGTTTACGGCAAAAATAAACGAAAGAAGTGTGTTAGAGGGTCTGAGGTTAGTGGGTTTGTACTCAAATGGGAGCTGTAGAGCGAAGTGATAATGTAAAAGTGCGTAACAAAAAGAAAAACAGTGTAACGAAACAGAAATACAGTAAACAAGTAGGTTCACGCAACGGTAGCTATCCGCCATCACTGTTGTCGCATTCATTCCCTCCATTTTCATCACCTGCTGTCATGAGACCGCGGCCTCCATTTCCCATGGGTAGAATGCCGCCCCCTGGTATGGGGCCGATGCCACCACCAGGTGTGCGCTTACCGCCACCACCTCCTGGCGCTTGTCCACCACCGCCACCACTATTCCGAAACCGTGTGCCTCCGCCGCCACCGGGTAGAATGGGACCCCGTGGTCCCTTGCCCCCGATGCCGCCAATGCGAGCACGGCCTCCGCTCATGGGCCCGCCACCGTTAATGCGACCGCCACCCCCGATGATGGGTCCACGCAGATTCCCGCCAAGATTACCCCCGCCGCCTCCACCAATGTTACCGCCAAACAAAATGCGACAGCTCAAGCACAAGATGCACGCCAAGAAGAATAACAAAAAGAAAAACCAACCACAGAGCCAAGTGGACCTGGCCAGTCCATGGGTGACGACTGACATGAAGGCTGAGTTCGAGAAAAAGGACAAACTATTCGCCGCGGCTAAAGAATCGAACAAACCAGAAGATTGGGACAAATTCAAGGAGCAGCGATCGAAATGCGACAAGATGTACAAAACGGCGAAACTGGATTACATCGGCAAGCATCCTGAAGAGGTGCGTATCCCACAGCTCACGCCCAATGCCCAACACACTCCCGTGATCACAGCCCCCCTTGATTTTACTGCTGACGTCGTACTCTAGGTACAAACAAGTATTATTCTAATCTCACCGTACGTATATAAGTTTCGTCAATTTTAGTTCACATTTCTCTTGGCATTTGGCTGAGTTTACACTGTTTACACCAACTCCATATCCATATAGGCATGTGTCATTCTCATGATATGTAGTTGTGTATGTATGTTCCCCCCGCGGAGTCCGTGGTTACATTGCAGTGTGTAGCTGCGAACTCACCACAAAACAAATCGTCCATTTACTAACTAACAAATTATTCGTAGTATATATAGATAGGTTGATTGTGTGATACTAAAACAACTGCTAGTGTGAACTCAGCCAACTTGTCCACCCGTGTCATATACATTCTAGCCCAGTTGATAGTACCTAACCGTAAATGTTGACAGTATTTTACATGGAAATATTTACAAAACAAGTAGTATTTCAGTTTTGAATCAAGTTGAGAGTACCTTGCTGTTAATGTTCATATATCTGTCTCCTCATCATCTTGTTTTCATTAGTATTTGTCTTTATATTTATGCGACTACTGATTGTTCTCTAGTATTGTGTTTTGTTGTTCTTTTGTTACATCATATTTTAGACGGTATTACATGACAAATAATTTCAATATTAAATAGTATCGGTCTGTTTGCAGGACGTTAACAAAATCATGGCTGAAGCGGAAATTCTTAGTAAAGTAGAAAACACTAAAGTTACAGTAGTTACTGATGAGCCTGGCTCTGCCGATTCATAGACTCTTGAAACGAAACAGATTGTACAAAAAAATTTTTGCAGTGTTGTTGTGTGAATTTGTTGTGGGCCAGTATTTTGAATTAACGTTTTTTAACCAATCAACCAACCAACCAGAAAGTTACACAGAGCAAATATAAGTCATTTGGAACAGATAGTTTGTTCAGTTTGTACTAGCCATTATCTCTATTATACATACATATATAGATGTGTTTGTGTGTTGTGTTCATATTGTACCCCACACCACTAGTTTCTGGGGTATTAGTATTTTCAATTTACATTTCTTAAGAATTCTCTTTGAATCTTCTAACGTTTATAGTTTATTATTATGATTATTATTATACATATATATGGATATTTTCATTATTCCAATGAAATGTATTTTTACTAAATGTACAAGTACCTTTATAAGATAACATGGTATTGTCAAAGCACTATACTATTACAAATAAATTATAATTATGTATTGAACTATATCTGACTTTTGGCTGTCATGTTTTTTATTCAACAAATTCTTGCTGCTTCATGCAGAACACACGACACCCTTCATTATTCTATTTGGAAAGCAACAGAAATTGTATATATATTTTTTAAATAATATTTACATTGAAAAAGAATTGTCAGTGAAATTGATTGAAATATTTTTGGTTTGTATTTACTGAACTAACAGATGTCATGTGCCCCTCCTATTAGTAGTATACATGTTTATTAATAAATAGACCAGATGTGTTGAAACAATTAACAAGTCTGTAGTAAAATTAACATTTAGTGCTCACAGTTTTAAGTTTAGCCGTTAACAAACTACAATCAGACCAGAATTCATTATAATATTACAAATACTATTGTACGTTACAATGAAATATTGTATATCCAATTACACATTGTATTACAAAGTAACTTTTTCATTATATTCTATCGAATTGTTCATTATTATGAATGTCGACAGGCGAAGTTATTAACTTTTACTTGATTAATAATTCTCGTTTATTATAACATAAGTATGAATAAGTTTGTGCACTATCTATCATCAGCTACATACAACCATCAAGTGTATTTGATCTCAAGTAGCTGAGATTTCTTGTGACGGATTACTTCGTAAATGTGTTTTGTAAAATTTTAACAAAACACACTTGCATACAGGATGTTCCGTAAGTTATATTTGAATATTCATATTAAATGTTTTCATTGTAAAAATCAACACAATACTTGCTCTTTCATATTTGTAACTTTTCTTAGAGTCACCAACAGAAATGATTCACACTTGAAAACATAAGATTTTCTTGTCTTATTTACTAGTACACATTACACACGTAATTAATATGTCAGAAGCGAACTGGCACTATTTGAACAGCTCACCACAGAGATTTACTAGAAGTGCACAGATAAACTGATCAAATGAGCTAGTCCGCTTCTGTTTCTGTGCAAACGCATATGAAGAAGTGCGATGAAATTTTCATATCTTTCTTCTTGTTAGTCAAGAAATTATATGGGCATTTCATTGTATTTGGAGAGAGATGATTTGAAAAATATGGATTATACATGTTTTTCAATAATAGAATACAAATAAATACATTTCAATATTTTTTTAAAAATATCTGTACATAATTCAGTGAAATAAATGTTTCTTAGTATATATTACTGTAATTTAAATTTGAGTAACATATATTTAAATACTTATGTTACTAACAATGGAATGAAAACTGCCTGAAATGTGTATAATCCACAGAATTTTCCTTTCATCTTACAATACGTTTAATTTCACTGCACAATTAAACCATTTTCTTATTGCGCCCAGGTCTTGGAAGACGAGTATTCGGACGAAGAAATGTCTGAATATGGCTGTGAAGATCAGACTGACTGCACTGGAACTGCAAGGCAATCTTCGGACAACTTTTGCGATGCATGCGAACGTGGTTTCGCAAATGCTGGCCAACTGAAGCATCACATGCAGCAGCATAGAGTGTGCGGCATCGATGGCTGTAAGTTTGTGGCACATGAGAAAATCGTTGAGAAACACATCAACATGCAGCACATTACCGGCCTGTACTATAGAATAGCACAGACCAACACACCCGAAGATATTGCCAAATGGATTGAAGAGAGGAAGAAGAAATATCCGACGAAAGAAAACATAGAGAAACGTCAGAAACAACAGGAAGAAATGATGAAACGTGGCGAGAGGATACAAATGCCCAAAGATAGGTTTGGAAAAAATCAGAAAAAAGGTACATTTTATATTTACTATATAACTTTGTCAATATTGTATTTTTTTCTCATTCCCATTTATTGTCATACATCATATTGTTATTTTATTTTTACAGATGTCCAGCCACGCAATTTGAAACGACTGGATAAAAATGCCAAATTCACAGCTAAAGATAAAATGGAACACAAAGTTCCTTTCAAACGCAAGAAACCTTCCCTCAAACCGGAGATTGCCAAAACTTCTTTGCTTGATGACCGGTCTACTTGGAATGGAAACTTACCACCCTTCCAAGGAACCTCAGAATTATACGAGGACGAAGAAGAAAATGGCGTCGAGAGCATAATTGATGACAGTGAGTGGTTAGAACCAGAAGTATCAAAATGTGAAACAAACAATTCTTTAATAAAACCAGAAGTTACAAAACTTGAAACAACCAATACGTTGATTATATCAGAAGTTCCAAAAGTTGAAACGAATGCTTTAGGCGCATTGATGGGAGCATATGGTTCTTCAGATGAATCCGATAATGAAACGGTTGAACCAGAATCAAAACCGATAGAAACCGTAGTTAAAGTGGTAGAAAAAACTGAAATAGATGCCGATGATGGGCCGCCCATTGAACAGAAAATAATAAAGCATGATAATAACGAACCGAAAACAGAGAAAAATGAAAATATACCACAAACTACTGCAGATAATAAACAACAAAATTCAAAATCTCGCAATAGAAAACGTAAACGCAAATTTTCTAAGGAAGAAACTACAAATACGAAAGAAACAGTGAACAATACTAGTGAACAGAGGGTAGTGCGACGTCGTGTCACCTTGTTAGAGCGTCTACTGGCGTCGGAAATTAGACATGAACGAAATGTGATTTTACAGTGTGTTCGACATGTAGTGCAGAATAATTTTTTCGAAAAAAGTGAAAATTCCACTGAAAACTCTAGTGAAATATCGTGTTCATCTCAAACAACTAATGAAGAAACGGGTAAAGAAATCTGTGATAATGAAGGGGGGAAGGAAACAGTTGATAATACGGACAGTAATATTGAAATGAAAAGTGATGAATAGTACCAAAGATAGTGTTATTTATTAATAAACAAGTGATCTGACATTGGACTATGAATATTCGTTATCATAAGAGGTGCTATAACACAAATACAACGTTACAATTCATTTTTATCTAGTTTTTGATATTGTTTTTATTTGTAATAATGTACAATGTTGATTGTTAATAAATTGTGATTTAATTTACAGTTCATATTTGTGTAAAAACATTTATAAGAAAATATTTCAGGACGTAATTATATACAGTGGACCCTCGCTTAACGAGCACCTCTCATAACGAGTAATTCGCATAACGAACAAAAAAAAGACTCGCATAACGAGCGATGTTTCGCATAAAGAGTGTCGAGGAGAGAGAAAATCCCGAATTGTACGCCTCCTACCTCAGTCTGTGTCAATTGTTGCACTAGCATCTTATTTCGCTTAACGAGTGTTACGAGTAAGATTATGGCACAAATTATGCTCTTTAAACGAGGTTACACTGTATTAGTTTATTTCTTAACTAAACCTAAATTTACAGTTTTTGCCACAAATAACAAAAGTGACAGAGATGATATAATTATGCAAATGTAATGAGCATTAATGTAAAATGATATTTAATATATTTAGAACTACATATTTTATAAGATATATTCAGTTTAATAATATTTTGTATATCTCTGCAATATTATTACAATATTTTCTATTTGCACCATAATAATATACAGCATTAATCAGCTATTATATATGTATAGAAAATAATTATTTAGAAACATATATTTCAATACGCTCATGTATATTGTATAATGTAATGTATATTTCTACATTGCTAAATGAATAATTTTAATAATCCGCTATCTCTTTACAATCAAGATCACACATTCCGATATCAAAATTATGTTCCGTGACGTCATACAGGTAGGAGGGAATTTGGAAAGGAGACATGCGCCCTCGAAGACGTAAAACGTCTTTCTCTTTTTCTTCGGTAGTTGTGCTCAGTTCTTGGTGTACAGTGGTCACAATAACGCAGTGTTACAACCAATCAGAAAACTGCCGCGATACGATATTTCAAAAACAAAATAATAATTTGTACATTCAGGTGATTTCAACTCTCGATCGAAAAATGAAACATAAACGAATTATTTGATTACGAACTAATATAATTAATACATTGTGAAGGTTGCCATAATATATATTGATTAATTACAAGTAAGTAAACAATTGATTAATATTTTATTGGAGTAATATTCTAAAATGACAATTTAGATTGTTAATTTTATCGAATTTTCTATATATGAAATTAAATTCTTTCTTGCAACAATGGACATATTTCGCATATTATTTAACCGTGCTACTTTCTGCTCAACAATTAAAATTTTTTTATGTGCAAGAATTATATGTATTGTATATTTTATTAGTATTGTTGAAACAATTAAAAATTTGTTGTTGCTTTCAACAATAAAAACATGTGTCAACTCAAGATTCCATATGTGTAAAAAATACATATATACCAATAATATTGCTAATGTTATCTAACAATTTGATAAATATATTTTTGTGTAACAATTCTAGAAATGATAAAAATAACATGACAGTTTATTCGTTGATATAATTTATAGATGAATCATATCATTCCTTTTTAATCTATTATTTAAATCTTATCAATTTCTTGATAACACCTTTGTCGTGCATATTGCGAAACCTATTTTGCTTTATCAGTGTAGATAGTGTCAAATATATAATTGATTGTTCACATAAATTACTCATGTGGAACCAAAGTGTTTCTCAATTGTTAAAATAAAAGTCCAATAAAAAATGTAATACTATACAAATATATGAAAACAATTACATTATATTTCATACGATGATAATAAATTTAACTGGCTGTTAAATAAATATGTAGTAAATATTTATTTGTGAAACTAAACACACAAATTATCTAAATACATAATTTATTGCTAATTACGTTTATCAATAATTTTGTAAATACAAGTGTATTTTTATCTGTGATTATAAATTACTTTGTTAATTTTTACAAAAGATTTAACTTAATAAAGTACCCCTATTTTGAATGCAGATTTAATTTGTGCAACATATATTTCATTTCGCGAAAGTACACGATTCATTTGAGTGGAATTTCCAAATCACTTTCATGTAAATTTGCACATAAAAATTAGAATGGATTTCTAAAATATTGTCTCGTTTTCACTTGTTTATAATAATTTTCGTAATAGTTGTGAAATTTGTTATTGTTACAATTGAAAGGCGAACGTATTACAGTCGAACGATCTGTCAAAATTCTGTGTATGTGCTTAACTAGTGAAATATGTAAATTACTGTGGGTTTGTGTGCTGATCTTGCATTCAAATCTATTCGCTAGAGGCAGAGAAAGGTTGTTGTAGTTGTTAGTTAATGTGTGTTGTCTGAAAAATGTTACGAATTATGTAAAAGCCGTGTTAGTTATAAATGTCACCAGAAAATTAATCAGCCTGTGACAGTTGATTGTTGGTTTTTGTAAATGTCGACTTGATTTTTGGATTTATGTAGGCGTTTTTAAAGTTGCTTGCTTTTTGATCAAATCGAATTCAGTTCTTTTTTCTTGCTATTCATTTCGGGTTTGTTGATTTTAAAATAACAGGTCTGTTGTCAAGGTTATAATATAAATTCGCGTTGACATATAACATTAAGAATAAAAACTTTGTTTAATTGAAACATTTAAGCGTAACTAATTTGTTTTAATACGTAATTTCGATATGACAATATTTGAAATTCCAATGGATTAATTTGATAATTTGTATTGTACATTTTAATACATTGTAGATATTATTTTGTAAATGAATTGCATGTTTTATCTAATCAGAAACATATTATCTCCTTATCAGTTTAAGTCATACTTTATACAGTAATCATACTGAAACTGTGAATTCTGATTTAATGAAAGTATGTGTCAGCAATTTGGTATACTAATAAACTTAATATGAAGTTAATTTTGTCATACTCGCTAAACATATGACTAATTTCAAGGATTTTTGGAAATGTTACTCAAGTCAAAGTGTAAATCAATGTCAAAAATTTCCCCAAAAATATGTCGTTTCGAGGTAGAATATTTTATTATTTTATCAATAAAATTGTAACACAATTGTATTATGAAATACAAATTTTACTGTTAACACGTTATGGTTAAGCTTGTGTAAACAACGGAATTTTAACGGCAATTATTATGCTATACAACTTTCTATTGTTTTAAGGAAGTTGCTAAAAATTTGCATATTTTCATGAAACAATTGATTGGAACCTCTTGATCCGAGTCAAGCGGTATTCATTATTATTAAAATATAAGTAACTGTAATTAATTGTGGTATATGAAATATTTTGCATGAATAATTAGTTTGATTACAGGATAATTAATATTTTAATTTGCAACTTGTATTACGATATTGATGTCCTTCGTTAATAACAGAATATTTCGAGTTTGTAATTAGGCAGGATGTGATTTAATTAAATTAATTACAATTGTATTTGTGATGCGTTAGGGCCGATCTTAATGTACTGTATTGTATATTTATTATAATTTATTCAAGGTACACTTGATTTAAAATAATTCTTGTTTAAACCGATAGTACTCGTGTTTTTTTTTTCTTTTTCAACGTCAAATAAAGCACTATAGAATTAATAATATGTTAAACTCTATACTTGCTACAATATTTGAGCTTTAAAATAATAATACTTATTCTCGAATTCTTTTATTTTTTTAGTGTTTTTCTTGAAATATTTTTGGTCCAGTTAATTTAAAAGGATACAGTCTTTGTTAAATTATACGATATAATCAATTACCAGGTTCTAATCACTTGAAATCAAAACAGCTTTCTCTTAACACATTTACAACAAAGAAAAGATCATTTTGTTTTTCTAAAGTTTTTACTTGAAATGAAACTGTAAATGTAAACGACATTTGTATAAAGTAGCAAACAAATATTGGTTACAAGGCAAATAGTGATTTATGTGCAAACTACAACTAGTAAGATTAAATAGATAAATTGAGTTATTTTCTCTGAGAGTTTTTCCTTTGATTGCAAATGTAAACGACATGAGTGCAATGTAGTAAATAAATATTACTCACTTGTAAAACATATCCGTACTTATAGTAGCAATGTAATTATATGTACGAGTATAAACCAGTAAATGCTGTACAGAGGCTCCGTTACGATGTAAACCTTGCTGTATGTAAATATAATGTTTACATATACATGTGTGTGTGTGTGTGGGTACAGCTATATAGAATTAGCGGTTAAAGATGAGTAATCGGTTTCAAGCGTTCTGCTGTTTTTTTACCGTAGCCAAAGGCTAATGAATGAATCTATTTGAATAATTCTTACGCAACTAGAACATTAGCAAGTAACAAGAAGAATCGATTTGATTGTTTCATAATCAGCGAATCAGTGACAAAACACGTGTTTCTTTACTAACGAACAACGTGTGTTCGATTCCAGCAACCGAATACCTGATACTTGGATTCGTATATTTGACATTTTGGCTGAGGTCTTTTTTAGGAAAAATCGATTCTTTGAATGGAATATTTCTTTTGATATTCATTGTGATTGAAACACATAATAAATGCTGTATTTAGTTAGTTTCTTTCTAAATAATTAGTATTTATTTTCTAAAAACCTCCCACTATTTTTAATTTTAAAATACTCTACTGACTTTGACCTGTTCTAAGTAGGTCTGTTTTCGGTTATATTAGGTTAGTAATATTTAAATTTTTCATTAAAAAACAGCTGTCGCTATTTAAAAGTATTTTTTGTTGACCAAAATAACCACGCCATATGGTAAACCGGATATGTTATCATCAAATTTAATCCCGCAGCGTCAATTTTACACAAATGTGTTTTTATATCAATAAATAAATTCGCATTTAACAATACATTGTTAATTCCTTGTAATTATATCATTGCGAGAGTTATCGCACAGTATCGCATTTAATTACAAATTACATGTAAAACTATCATTTACATGTACGATTATTTATTTCACATGTTTTAGAATTAAATTAATCATATCTAATCATTGTAATTATACAGTTATGCGGGTACTGATTATAAGTTAAGTATCGATTTCCTAAATGATATAATTAATTAAATAGCGTCATTGTTCTAATATTGAACCGTGTATCTTTTCGAATAACAAAGAAAATTTTTAGATTTTTTTTCTGTGATTATGTGATAATTCATAATGAACGGATATTGGTAATGTTTTATGCTTAGATAAAAAAATATTTATAAATGTAGGATTATTAATTGTCATTCAGATGTTTTTACAATTTTACTTTTGACTTACATATTATACTTTAAATGCAGTTTCCAGCTCACACCAAACTGACAACAATTACATTAGCTTATATTTAAAAAAAGATTCTCTTGATACACATCTAGGCGTTTGAGACTTCCGTGTAATTCTTAATAAATAGGTAATAATTATGCTGTAATCAGTGATGCTGATGACCTAGTAATCAGTACAGAATCTTTCTAGGTTAGTTTCGTCTGCTTCAGGTCAACAAAATTCTGTGTCATTGTTGGAAATCGCGTGTACAACATCGACAACTCCAGCCATGAGATACAACATAGTTTCTTTTGTTCTAACCGAGCTCGCTTGTTTGTTTTTTCCTCATAACGCTGGCTATTTCATAATTTCACTATAATTTCTTATGGAAATTACATAGTACTTTGGCGTGAAAATTAAAACAGTGAGAAAATTGTTCATTACGTCCCTGTGCTTAGAGGTGCTGGTATATGGAATCTGAATATCGACTGCGAGAATTCACATATTCGATGATGTAATTGATGTGAGATGATGTCATTGAAATCATTGGTGAATTTTAAAGATTTAAAAATAGTATAACTGTAATTTTAAATGTTGCAAGTTATCTTATAATTAATACGAGACTGTAATTATTGTGGTTGAGGAAGGTCATTGAGGATAGTCACTTGTTAGTATTTACAGGTCCTAATTATTGCTAGTGTATTTTCTGATAATGTAATTAATAGGTTATCTTTGTGTTAGATCAATAAGTATTTAGAGATTCGATTCGTAACAAATTTCATTTAATGTAAACTTGCTTTTTGTTATTTTATGTCATCAGATTTAAATTAAAACTGACTTGGTAGATCTTACAGATTTAATGATAAAAGTTTTCTATTTCTCTGCTGTAGAACTGTAGGCCTGGTTTAATGGTAGAAATATAAAGAAATGCATGAAATAGACCGAAACGTACCGGAATTCTTATTCCTCACATACATACTAATAATGTTTTTGTCTTGTTTATAGCCGAAATATGTCCCAAATACTTATTGAAAAATTATAACTCAGAATAACTGCGTCTGAAGTGTAATTTAACTGAATGTTTCTTTACATACTTGTAGTTACAAACCAGATATAACCTGTCAGGGAAAAAATGTGCTCAAAACATGTTTTACGTGATTTATAGTGAACATTCTGTTGGCCTGTCATGAAGTATAGAACTATGTTCTTAAATAAAAAGTCTCTAATGGATACACACTTTTGTTTTATCCACATGTACATGTGTATTTCATTTAATTCATGGTTACATTATTAAAAACAGTCGTGTATACATTTACGTTGACCGTTGTTAAGGTTTTCTAAAAGTCTAGGTAGTTCTTAATTCTGTATACACACACTGGATATTTCCTCGTATACCATGTCAGCTGCACGTGTGTGTGTGTGTATCCACGGCCTACTTTCACTTCTCGCACAGCCACTAATACCTCCTCTGTTCACTTCTGCTGCCGATGGTAATCAACGCACATACAGACAGAGAGAGACTGTAGAGTTCTTGCACGAGGCCGCCACCATCACGTGTAGAGGCGCTACAATCGCTCTTTGTTTCCAATTAGATATCCGGTCAATATTATAGTGAGTGACTACCATAATGTACAGTACTACTGGTAGTAAACTATAATTGAAGACCACAACCGGATGTGTACTACCGCCTGTTATAACTATTCATACGTGCCCGGAATCTAGGTGAAGTGAATGGTGTAATATTGTGACACCATTTTTTAACACCCAGAAGAAAATTGACAGCTACATCAATCAGTATCGTAGACATGATTTCGCATAATGAGAAGAAGATTTGTATTGAAACAAATGCCGGTTAACAAATCTTGCTTAAGAAATGGCGTATGTTTGCAATCTTATTGCAATAAGTAATGATTCATTTCATTTTATATTTTCAATTAGGAACGTATTGTTTTATAAACTACAAAATCGGGGCTGATAGTAGCTGATAAAATTATATAATATATCGCATATAACATACAACATTAATTAAAATGTAATATATTAAAGTTACTTGTAATATAACTCTATATTTCTTATGAATTTTCGCCTGTTAGTCATATAAATGCAAGACGTAGCTGTTTTGCAATATTATAGAAAACAGGCGATTCCTCACAACGTAATTAGGATTATTTGTAACAATTTTGTCCTAATTAAACTCATGTACTTTGTAATATATTATAAATTAAACGTAAGCACAACAATACTTTGACAATAATATAATTTTTCTTTGAATCTACGTAGTATAAAATAGATTTCCATATTAAACTTTAAAAATGACACGAATAAAAGTAAAACATAACAATGTGTTTTTTCGATACATTTTTCCTCTAAAATGTATCAGGGAAAAACTAAATTTATATTTCAATCACAAACTTTTAGCGTATATATTCACTGGTTAATCCAAATATGCAGACAGACAGCTGGAAATATCCAATACAATTAAATCGTGATTTAAATTTTAATTACCGTGAAGCGGTTTCTCTCCTAACGTAGTATTCAACTCATGTGTACCCTGTTTAGAGGCTACAGACGAACGTACAAACCGAACTGGTCCGACTTAAGTGCAGCATTAAAATTAGGATAATTATTTTAATACCGTAAACCGTTCACACGGTAAATAATGAAGCGTGCTCCAGTTATTTTAGTAATAGAGATGTATGTTTCTGTTTCTGCAGATGTGACACAGTTTCTCAAGCCTGTAATCAGTAAAAATAGTTTTAATAAGTTGCACTTATTTTGTAACGTATACAACAACATTGTCCAAATGTAATATTCATGAGATTTTTGTTATTTTCTGTTTATTCTTAGTATAACCGTTACGGATATTATATTAGCATGAATGTAAATTGTAAGTATGTATACTTTCGAAGAAAAATATCGCTGTAGCACTATTGCAAATAAAAGAATGATTTATATAATGGATTATTGTCATGTGACAATTTTTTACATAACTTTTTTACTTGATTTACAATCCAGTTCTGATGTACGCTTTGCTTTTTTAAATTTTGAATCATATTTATGTTTTATTACTTAAAACTAGTCTTCATAAAATGTTATATATTTATTAAAATCCAAATCAGTCATATTAGAAATTTTATTATAAATATAATATAAGAAATATACTTGTTTCATAGAAACTAGCATTCAGTTTGTATGGAATGACCTTTCAATTTCTATAACGAATTCACCTTGCCTATGCGGAACCAGAGATGTAGATTTTGGGATGCCTGACTACTAAAGATTTTTTTTACATTAATATTTGTTTACCTGATGTGACAAATTATCACACAAGTATAAAATATCACGTCAGAGTAGTCACTTTTCATTTTTAAACTTAACGTGGATACATCTAATTGAAAATTATTTTAGTTTGTCTTTTTATAATCCATATCATTGTGTAATGAAGTCTGTTAAAAATACTTTAATTTTAGTGACAGTTTTATAATTTCTTACATTTCTCACGAAACATTGCACATTCTGGAGTCGCTAATGTTTATTTAACTAACTACCAACTTTGAAATATTTTTATACTTACATATTCAAGTCATTTTGCCTTTACATATTATATATGTGTATAAATTCAACAATAATAATTTACCAAATAATGTTTCACTTTGAATTCAGGAAGAATTTTAATTTCATGAGTGATTTTGTGTTATTAGTGTAAGTTTTACTTTCACTACGAATGTCTGAATGTGCAGACTTGCATAGCATAACATAACAATGAGTGGGGCCATGTTATTTCC
The DNA here is from genome assembly GCA_022063505.1 of Calosoma granatense. NCBI lineage: Eukaryota > Metazoa > Arthropoda > Insecta > Coleoptera > Carabidae > Calosoma > Calosoma granatense. Next base: position 906,266 of record JAGJTL010000059.1, read on the forward strand.
TAGAAATCATGAAAATTATCTTCAACCACAACATACAATGGCTGAACACTGGAAAAAAATTCTTCCTATTGAGCGTGCATGCATAATGTGAGATTTGCAGATATACGTTCCGTGCCATCCACACCAAAGAATAAATACAAAATTTATTTATCGTGTATACTGAAGGATATAAATTTGGCTTCTTGAATTTAGTTTAATAGCCATTATCTTGTATGATATACGGTATGTGTCAAGTATTGAACGTTTTTTTAAATAATAATTTCATCTAATATATCCTAATATGCATGGTACTTATCATATATATTTATATAAAGACTTTCTTTATGTTACATTGAAAAATTATTCTGAAGAAAAGTCCTTGAAAACACATAAACAATATTGTTGTTTTCTATTTGTATTTTAAATAATTGTTTAACGAATAACTGGTGGTAGGTTTGGTAGACATTCACTCCAGCCAACGTGATTCAGAAAGGGTGTGTCGCTGTTACATTTACATAACCTCACACCGCCCTTAACACTATGAATAATTTTACACAATTGGCAAGGCGCAAGTAGTAGGTATTGCAATATGCACAAACTACTATGTACAACTAGTTCTGGTTTTACAAACTAGGGTGTGGTATGTTTGAGACTCGGCAAACATTGCTAAAAAACTGTATAATGAACTGTCATGGATATATAGGTGTGCCAGCGCGCAACAAATAAAGGTCAGAATAAATGTACGATTTGATCGAAGAAACTGGCCTGCGTTAAACAAAGAAATCACGTGAAACAAAGGGAACATAATGTAAAATCACTGAATGCTAGCGTACAAGGACAAATATTTTTTACAAATTGCTGAACTTGATATTATGATCCAGGAATAATAAATTTATTTATGTGCATTTATTTGAGAATTTCCTGGTATTGTTAAACGTTTAATTCGATTTGTATAAGATAGCATTCGACAAATTTAATAGGAAATAAAATATATATGCATTTACAAATTATACGTATACATAAAATAAATAACATACTGTCCAATTTACTGTTCGCTGTTTATTTTAATAACAACTTCAATATATCTCTATCTATGGTCCGCAATTTGAGCTGAAAGTATCAGTTTCAGAATTAGCATACGATTTATTTGTGACTGTGGACATAAGACATTCGGACAGTTAAAACTATAGAGCTATAAATATATAATTTCTTTTTCTTTGCATATATTCATAGGTGTTGCATAAAACGCAATAAATAACACACACACACACAGACAAGCGCACTTGACAATCGAGAAACGGCTATAGGTAACAGCAATAATCTTTGAAAATAAATGTATAAAAAAATAGAAGAATATATACGAGCCGAGTGCTGTGCTTGTACAGGGTGCCAGACTGGGACACAGTTCAGTAACCTACGTTTGTATTATTGTGGTAACACTGACACTATACGCATACCAATGAGTACCCAGTACCTACCTACAGACGTGCCATCATCATATGTACATACATATCTCGTACCTCGTACTGTATATAAGGAAAAAAGAATTTCTTCTTCGTTTTAGTTTCTAAAGACATTCCGGTACAAATGGATAGTTTCAAATAGGTTGACATTATACTTACTTCCTAGTAGTTATTTAATTGTCATTTTATTGTGTACATCCGAGTAAAATAAGCATACTTCTTGTATATATTCAGACAGACAAATAAATTATTCATATTATTATATGTAATGTGTTACGAAATATTTTAAAATGATAATGAGCTAGTTGATCCATCAAAAATATACGCAAAACAGATATTGACATTATTAAACAAAACTTTATTTAAATTAGTAACATCTGACATTTAAAAACTGCGAAATAAATATTGAAATTACAAACATCTGTTTTGATTAGAATTATAAATCCGAATTCAACTACAGACTGATTTAAACATAATAAAATAGAAATGTTCTTGTTTAAAACTGTATTAAATATTAAACAATATAGTGAAAAGGCAACAATCGTAGATATACTATATCATATGCTTGTATTTCTAGAATGTACATACACATAATATTCCAACATTGACATATTGTCAATGTTTTCCGGGTCAAGAATCCTTGACGCCCAAGTCGTAATGTCAAAATTACAGTCCTTATTGTAGCATTCATACTTTAAAAATTCACTTCCTACACTGCTGTAGCCAAACCCGCACGTACTAAAGGACAATGACAGCACACAAATTGCAATGTATCCTAACCTAACAATCAACAAAGTCAAATAAGAATAGCTGTTAGTATATGGCAAGTAAAAGTTATGAGCACGCTATGCTACGATTAATTAATGAACAGCAAAGCTAGAGAAGTGACGAAACATCGAGACCTTATTATTATTATTAGGTATTTCATTCTGTACATTTGGCAAGCCTGTATGATATTGTAACTGTACAGGACCACGTCTCAGACAGTGTGAGGTAGTTTTGGTAAAAGTGAAAGGACTTAATGTTACATACGTGACCTCGGACTAAGTCTGAAACTTGTTTCTCTCGGCTACTAGAATTTCAACTTTTATGATTAAGAAACAAAACGGAAACGATTCATTGGATAATCATGGCGTGCTTTGCTGAATATAGTTTATTTTTAAATATTCTTTTGTCTTGGACATCCGCTTAAGAACTTTTTGCAGATATTTATTTACACACAATTATAAATCAGTAATCAATTTGGACTGAAACGTACGATTCAATGGTTTCGAGTTTCTTTGTGTAATTCGTAGAAATATACAAGTAAAATATTTCTAAATAATATTCAAATATAATCCACATTAATCAGACAACTCATAAGATATCAATTTGCTGATAATATTGAGTAAAAAGAAAAAGTAAAGTACGTATGTTATCTTATCATGCTATCTTCACATAATATTCCTTGTCAATTGCGTGTGCGACAAAAATATCATAGTATCAAATGAACCTTCATTATGACATGAACAATATTATTGCATTCATTGTGAAAACGGCGTAATATAAATTAATTATTTATTCATTAGCTTAAGGATTATTTATTAGTTGTAAGTATTACTCGATTAGAGAATTGTAACGGTGCTTGTGTAATAAATAAATCAATGATATTTAACTGTGTTCCTTTGTTTCAGAAACTAAGATGGCGGCACTTCGAAACGATAACAGTGATGATAATTTCTCGGAAGATGAGAGTACACCCCTGTACGGAGGAAGGTAAATATAGTTATATTTTATTCTAAAAACGCACACACATGTTATTACATGTACAAAATTACATTTCTTTGTAGATACGTTAGACAAATTGAACAGGGGAATAAAATTTGTTTTATTCTAGGACCGTATATTTCATAGATAACATAGATTAAAAAGGCAATTTACTTTTCGTATGGTAATTTAATATAATATCCCTAGCCGCCCCACGACCCATTTCAATTCAAAGAGGTACGCCTATGTGTAGGATGTATAATATATGGAACGATAACAATAAATCTTCATACACAAGCCTTTTGTTACAAATTTTTACTATAGTTGAACATACACACGATCCAGTATATATGGTTGTTGTATCGTTATGAAATACTATCCCATACACTGTATCATAGATTCATATGCAACTAAACATTGATGTGACGTCATGCTGTAAAACCGCATTGCTTCAGATTTCGGTGCAATTTTCTTTCCCAATAAAATGATGATTCGTGCGTTCCAAACCTCTGATTCTTAATTGATTGGAAAAAAATTACAAAATATTTTCTGGAAATTCATATGAAACCCCCTTTTACAATTGACTGGCTATTCATCTTAAGAAGATTGCAAATATTTTCTATGACTAGATCAGTATCTGAACCCGGATCATTCTATAGTGTTCGTTCAGTCATTGCACTAAGTGAATCATACCTGTATAACTGTGACGATAATTATTATTTCTATTTCTCAACAAACAATAGTTTGAGAAACGACTCGTCTATAAAATGTTATCAATATAAGTACATTGTCGTGATATTTAGAAACGTTCACTTTCTAAGTTTCGATCTGGAATCGATGACGTTTTCAACCCGTATAATCTGTATGGTAACTTATTTTATGAACAAGATACAAGAACGTAGAACAACTATACGATCAACCTTGGCATTTGTCACAATGTGATACAATCAAACTCTCTCGACATTCCATTATAAAATGGCGCAGTCAATAATTGTTAATAATCATTTCATCCAACCAGCATAAGCAACCTACATGCTGACACATGAAATTGTCAAAAGAAAAAATATAATAAACTGTATTTTTTCTTCTCGAGTGGGGGGTAAAGTAATGACCTCAGTGAGGGGGCGACGTGTTCAGGGCGCTGCCCTCGAACCTAGTCGCGTACAAGACCAACTTCAAGGTCATCGGGTGCAGAAGGACATTGGACGTTTAGTTATTTCTGGAAGCAATCTTAAGATCTTTTCAATATGCCACTCCATTCGCTGTGGTTGTCAGTCATTCTTGTGCACATGTGTCCATTATTCACCCTTTCTTTATACTGTACATTGTTCAGCGTCGACAGAAGACAATTGAGTAGGTGCCAACATCAATTACAGCTCTTTATTACTACCTGATTCTGATGATTCACATCATATAGCGCGATGGTTAATGAACAATCTACAATTATAGTATAATCATTTACAAAATTAAGATGTTCTCTGTATGCTGCTTTCTAATAACATATAAATAAATACATAATAGTTTCGCATTTATTCGTAACTTAGAACTTACATATTTATGTATGTACGTACATTGAATAATATTATCTGTATTTTACAATTCTGTATGTGGTTGTTGTAATTGAATTCAGTGCATTATTATTTATGATACCAAGTTATCAGTATGGATTACGTTTAATTTCAGAATTACTGTAATTATATCAGATTAAATACCTTATCCTGTTATATTCAGAGGCAAACTTTGGCCTAGGAAAAAAATTAATTGTCAAAAGTTCGAAGATTGTAAGCTTTGCCACGCTGGTAGTTCCACAAGAAATAAAGACCAATTTATTTTTTTATAAAGGGCCTGAATTTTTAGTTGTGCCTTGGATTAGAAATCTTATAAATCCGCCTCTGATTATACTGGACTAGTCTATGAAGTCAATAATTCTTATTATTAAAATAAATTTAAACCGGATATGCCTTAAATTCGTTATCAAATCTAACTGATAACACATACCGTAAGTGTGCACTATTAGTCTAAAATATTTTACAGTTTTATATTTGTCATAAAATTATCATCTACTTACAATCAAACTGTAGAAATCGCATTGCAAACTTTCATTTTTCTTTCAATGTTTTTTTGCGACCTATTTTAAAGTGTAACTTTTAATGTATAGAAAAAAAAGTTAGTGTATAATATGGTGGAAAATAATTAATAACTGTAAAAAACGCTAGGAAACGCGTGTAGGCAGCTCAATGCCGTTTATTCAAAGTATGGAATGTTATAGTTCCACAGTGTGCGGTGTTCGGTGACTCTTAGAAGTAGAACCGGTACATGTACCCAGTACCCAGTATCACAGAATACACAGTCATATATGCGCCTACAAGGCCGTTCACTGTACATATATGTATGTTGTGCTATGCTATGCTGTGTGTCCAGTTACAGTCCAGCTACAGTTAAACATGAAACACCGCACACTATAATATTTACTCTATACACAAGTGAGAGGGAATAAATGTCATGTCTCTGCTCTACCTCTGCCAGTGGCGTGCACTATAGAAACAAATATATTAGCTTCATGCATAAGTTCGTAGCGGTTTTTGAACTTTGTCCATGGAATGCAAATATCGTACGATGGTTTATTGGTCACAATTCATCAAATTGCCTAATTCTAGAGTTAATTGACGTGGATCATCGCGAAATGAATCATTTAATGTCTTCGTCAAAGTCGGATGGTCTCCCTGAATGTGGGGAATCATTCAAGTCAAAATGACCCTCTTTGAAACTAGAAAACCATTTCCGTGTGGTACTTGGAAACCAAAAACACTACGAACTTATGAATCAATCTAATACTTTAACACGCATTCCGTTAATCTGAAAAATGTTGAAATGCGAATAAAATTTTGGATAGCAATATCATGGGATGGGCATTCTTCAATAAAATAACATATGTTAGTAAAGTGTAATCTGTAATCTACACAGTGTAAACACACTATTAATACATTGTTTCAGACCATTCACAGCATTCATAAGATGACACAAATAATAATTCACTCGAGATTTTTGTATGAAATTATACAGATATATCTCATATTGAATTGTGTACAGCTTTTGCCTAAATACAAATCTACTACATTCTACATATTACCGTTTCAGTATGGTTCAGATATTGTAACATATGGCCTTTTTCTTTAACTCATGGAAAGTAGTAATTTCCATACAAAATCAACAATGAAATCTAACATTATACAGATGACTCTCATTGAGTACTGGTTTGATTCGTACAATTTCATTTTAATGACATTTATTATAAAGACAACACTACTACTTTAATTTATATGCATTTACACATAGAAACATAGTTTTCTCTTGTAACTTATGGTTAATGACATTATTTGGTTCATTGTTTTCAGTCAAAGAACTGTCCAAGAAACCAAAGGATGGGACGTGTTCCAAGATATTCCTATCAAGGAGGAATCTGGTTCTATGGCCAACCAAGAATGCCTAGAACTAACAGTGAAAATTCTAAAACTATTCGCATACATTGTAACGTTCATAATTGTCCTAGCATCTGGTGTAATTTCAAAAGGAACATTATTATTTATGACCTCACAGATTAGTCCAAACAAAGTTCTTTCCTACTGCAATAAAGATTTCGGTAGGTACATTTCGGTTTATTTAAGGTGTGATTGATGAACATATAATAATGATTATTATGTATAGGAAGAGACAAACAGTTCATTGTTCGTCTGCCCGTGGCCGAAAGGGTAACTTGGATGTGGTGTTTGATATTTGCATTCATGGTACCAGAATTGGGAACTCTGTTCAGATCGCTGAGGATTTGTTACTTCAAATCCTGGAAGAAACCTCCATTCGCTCATTTTCTGATTGTTTGGTTGGCAGAGACGATGCATACTATTGGTTTGGCTCTGTTGGTTTATTCCGTTTTGCCTGGTTTGGATGTGGTGAAAGGCGCTATGCTTACCAATTGTGTCTGTTTTGTTCCTGGCGTCATGGGTAAGTACAATTAATATTTACTACTATTAACAAAGTATGTATAACAGGAATCCTATATCGAAAGTATATCACAATTATATGTAGGTCTGTTATCAAGAAGTAACCAAGATTCGAAGCGATTCATTAAAGTCATCATAGATATGGTAGCTATTGCGGCCCAAGCAACGGGTTTTGTAGTATGGCCAATTGTTGAAGGAAAACCAGAACTTTGGTTAACACCCATTGCCATTTTCTTAATCTCCGCTGGATGGTGGGAAAATTATGTGACAAAACAGTCACCGTTACCATTCATTAAAATTCTCGGCAGAATGAAACAGGATCTCAAACAGACTAGATACTTTATGTACGTGTTCATCTCCATCTGGAAGATGCTGTGCTTCTTCTGTGCCACTTGTGTCATCATCTGGATCCAGGAAGAAAGTGTTTCACATTTATTCTCTGAGTTCTCAAATGGATTCGGCGCTCATGCTATCACTATTGAAGAAGTATGTGTACATAATATTTGATTATTGAAACCATATCATAAACATTAATATATGATATCTGTTCCAGATTAAACCAGTACTGGGAGGCACATCACTTCCAGATATATCTGAGCTGATTCCCACAGGGGACGATATAACTGTCCAAGCAAATGATATGACTCCAATCTACGTTCTCCTCATCAACGTTTTTGCAACATATTTTGTTTATATTTTCGGCAAATTCGCTTGTAAAATCATGATCCAAGGTTTCAGTTATGCGTTCCCTGTGAATCTAACAATTCCAGTTTCAATCTCTCTGTTAATCACTCTCTGTGGTCTGCGAAATGGTGATCCTTGTTTCTTCCATGATACCATCCCCGGGTACCTCTTCTTCCAAAGTCCTCCAGTATACTTCCTTAACGACTTCATCTCCAGACAGAACGCTTGGATATGGTTGCTCTGGTTGTTATCTCAAACTTGGATCACCTTACATATTTGGACACCGAAATGTGAACGTTTGGCCTCGACAGAGAAATTATTCGTTTCTCCTATGTACAATTCCTTTTTGATTGATCAATCAATGGCTTTGAATCGACGAAGAGACGACCAAGCAGATGTGAAGACAGAAGAGTTGGACGAAATGCAGAAAGAGAAAGACGATGACAATTATGAGACCATATCAAATGTGACAGGTGCCTCTGGGCCGAAGAGCAATATTAAAAGTTCTGATTCAATTACCAGGATCTATGTATGCGCTACTATGTGGCACGAAACTAAAGATGAGATGATGGAGTTCTTGAAATCTATTATGCGCTTGGATGAAGATCAGTGTGCTAGACGTGTAGCACAGAAATATCTGCGAGTTGTCGATCCTGATTACTATGAATTAGAAAGTAAGTATTCTTGTACAAATTATAGACACATAGACACATAGTGCAAGTCATGCTCAATTCACTGTAATTATGAACGTTACTTTCAAAAACACTAATAGAAATATATACTAATTTCCCATCTAGCTCATATTTACTTCGATGACGCCTTTGAAATCTCCGATCACAGTGACGACGATAGCCAGGTAAACAGATTCGTGAAACTTCTCGTGAGCACTATGGATGAAGCCGCTACAGAAGTTCATCAAACGCATATCCATATCCGTGCTCCCATCAAGTACCCAGCACCCTACGGAGGTCGTCTTGTATGGACTCTGCCAGGAAAAACCAAGATGATTGCCCATCTGAAGGATAAATCCAAGATCCGTCATAGAAAGCGTTGGTCTCAGGTCATGTACATGTACTATCTACTTGGACATCGTCTTATGGAATTGCCTATACCCGTTGACCGAAAAGAATTGATTGCCGAAAATACATACCTGCTCGCCCTCGATGGAGACATTGATTTCCATCCGCATGCTGTACAATTGTTGATCGATTTGATGAAAAAGAATAGGAATCTGGGAGCTGCTTGTGGTCGTATTCATCCAGTTGGCTCTGGTAAGATTGTTTACAAATTTAACTTGTAAAATCCGGTATTAATATTTAAAATAACTTCAGGTCCTATGGTGTGGTATCAAATGTTCGAGTACGCAATCGGTCATTGGCTGCAAAAAGCTACTGAACATATGATTGGCTGTGTACTGTGTAGTCCTGGGTGTTTCTCTCTTTTCCGTGGTAAAGCACTTATGGACGATAACGTTATGAAAACATATACAACAACGTCGCAAGAGGCCAGGCATTATGTACAATACGATCAAGGTACCTGACATTTGTACTCGTACTGTATATTCCGTGGAAATAATACTTACCTACTGTTGCACGATTTTTACAATTGTTATATGTTATTATATCTAGGGGAGGATCGTTGGCTTTGTACACTCATCTTACAAAGAGGCTATCGAGTAGAATATTCAGCTGCGTCCGATGCTTACACTCACTGTCCTGAAGGTTTTAACGAGTTCTACAATCAACGTCGTCGATGGGTACCATCCACCATTGCCAACATTATGGATCTGTTGCAAAACGCTAAACGTACTATCAAAATCAACGACAACATCTCTATGCCTTATATTGCTTACCAAGTATGATTTGTCACACACAATTACTACACAATCACATGTTTACATAACAATGTTATTGTTCTGTTTGGTGTAGATTCTACTTATGGGTGGTACTATCCTGGGACCTGGTACTATATTTCTTATGTTGGTGGGTGCCTTCGTGGCCGCTTTCCAAATTGACAACTGGACCAGTTTCTACTACAATATTATGCCGATTTTATTTTTCATGTTAGTGTGTTTCACCTGCAAATCTAATATACAGGTATGTGTTGACTTTATTTTCTCATAATAATTATTATTAAATGTTTATATTATTAGTGTGATGTGTTTCGTTTAATTTCTATCCTCACCAACTGTCAAAGTTGTGTAGCTTGACGAATTTTTGTTTGTTCTAAATTTCGTACAATATACCTTGTCTGGGTTAGGTATGTACAATGTGCTTCATGTTTTTGTTATGTTCGCTTCTTGTGTTGTTTCTAGCTATTTATTGCGCAATTATTGTCAACGGCGTACGCCTTAATCATGATGGCTGTGATTGTTGGTACGGCTCTCCAGTTACGTGAGGACGGTATAGGATCACCGTCCGCCATTTTCTTGATAGCTATGACGGGCTCATTCTTCATAGCAGCATGTATCCACCCGCAAGAGTTCTACTGTATCATTCCTGGTATCATTTATCTGTTATCTATTCCATCTATGTACCTGCTCCTTATCCTGTACTCCATCATCAACTTGAACGTTGTATCCTGGGGTACACGTGAAGTGGCTGTCAAAAAGACCAAGAAGGTTCGTTATGTTACCATTATTTGTACGTATTTTGGTGATGGTTACCGGTGCAAGTCGGTGATTGGTGCAGTTGGTGTTGGATTAGTACCAAAAATGATGTAAGTTCTGTACATAATTACAAATTCATTACGGTATTACTACTATCAACTAAGTAACTAAAATGAAGTTTGAATTTAATTGATAATAATGAATGGTACCAATGACACATTGTCGTAAGCATTATCTATATAAGCACAACATATACTTCCAGCAATAATTTCAGTTCAATTTGCTATTTACGATCATCAATTATGTATGTGTCACTGGTGCAATTGCATGTACATAAATATTGGTGTTAGCGATAAATAAATGTAACACTTAGATAGATTTCGCTTTTCTAATATTAGTTTTAATAGCTTTTTGTAGCTGGACTGATATCGGCAATTTATGGTTTGATTATGATGGCTGTATTAGTTGGTATAGTGCTTCAAATCAAGAACGACGGTATTTTGGCACCTTCTTCAATATTCTTATTCTTGGTGGCTGGTGAGATGATAGCTACAGCATTACTACATCCACAAGAATTGTATTGCTTGCCATGCGGAGTCATATATTACGTTACCGTGCCTAGCATGTATCTTTTACTCATTATCTACTCAATTTTCAACATGAATAACATTAATTGGGGCACTCGAGAAGTTAAAAGCAAAAAAACCAAACAGGTATCTACCTACTAATATTAATGCATGTTTTACTCACACGGAAATATTCACTTGTGGTCATCTGAAACGGTATTTGAATTTGCTGTCTGATTAGGAATTGGAACAAGATAAGAAGGACGAAGAAGAAGCAAAAAAGAAAGCAAAGCAAAAAACTTTGCTTGGTTTCTTACAAGGCGGCGCTGGAACTAATAACGATGATGAAGGAAGTATTGAGTTATCATTGGCCGGACTATTCAAATGTATGCTGTGCACACACAAGAAAGATGGCGAGGAAAAAATTCAACTAATGCACATTGCCGAATCACTTGACACACTCGGAAAGAGACTAGAAAACATTGAAAAGTAAGTTAATGAAGAATGAAGAATATTAACTACATATAATATTATATGATATTCTATGTACAATATATGTATTACAAATTATTATTATTGTTATTTCGTTATAAATAATCAAAACATACTTATGTTTAAAGGCAAATAGGACCTAATCCACCCATGTCTCGACGACGATCATTATCCGTAGCGTCTCGAGATCATTCCTTGAACAAAGTACAGGAAGAACCAATTGAAGAGGAACTTGAAACCGCAGAATCAGACACTGAAACCGTTTCAACTGCACCTAAAGATGAACGTGATGATTTAGTGAACCCCTATTGGATTGAAGATCCTGATCTTAGAAAAGGAGAAGTAGACTATTTGTCATCGGCTGAAACACAGTTCTGGAAGGACTTGTTGGACAAATATCTCTTCCCTATCGATGAAAACAAAGAGGAGCAGGTATATTCTTTGCATATAATTCCCAAAAATCACATCTCGTCACTTTCTCATAGTACATATACATATATGTAATTAATTTCAAGAAATAATTTTTAAAGAATGATTTAAATTTTGCCAATATTACAAATTTCAACTTATGAACATTGATTGATATAATGATAAAATTATTCAGCCATGGCTACATGGATTCAATATTCCCCATAGCCATGGCACACATTTCAAATTTGCTTTGCTGACATTTCTAGGCCCGTATAGCAAAAGATCTAAAGGACTTACGTGACTCCTGTGTGTTTGCATTCTTCATGATAAACGCATTGTTTGTGTTGATTGTATTTTTGCTGACCTTGAAAAAAGATTATTTGCACATCAAGTGGCCGTTTGGTGTGAGGACCAATATCACTTATGATGAAAGCTCACAAGAGGTAAATTTTGAAAACGGACATTGTGACTATTGCTAACCGCTACTCAGTACGTTGTGATAGAGTATGAGACGTGCCATGTGTATTTGTCTATTATAGTAAACATCTGATCCGATATATGGATGGATAGGTTATGTTACTTCAGTGTAATCTGTTTGACAGGAGCAGCGGCCGCAAGTCACAAGTCCAACTAGTATAATTTAGCTAATCATGTGTTTTGTTTGTTTGTTTGTTTGTTGCGTGTACGTCGGACAAATACAGGCAAGGATCGCAGCCGAATTGATCGAACTACGTAACAAATCGGTTTTTGCTTTCTTCATGTTCAATGCTTTGTTTGTTTTGGTCGTGTTTTTACTGCAACTGAATAAAGATCAGATACACGTAAACTGGCCGCTCGGCATCAGGACAAATATTACCTACATTGAGGAAACCTCTGAGGTATTCACAGAAATTATGGGCCCACGTTACAAGTTTATGGGAACTAATTACTCTGTGGCACTTCAATGTACTTCCTGCTATGCAAGATATGGCATGCATACAGACACACACACACACACACATACACTATGGTGATACAAGTACACCGACGTGTATACACTGTGATATATTTTCTCACTCACTCACTCACTCACTCACTCAGTTCACTGTTTATTTATTTGCACAACTGGTGGAATGCCAACTAATTCATATTTATTGGAATTTCTGTATTTAACACAGGTATCAATATGAATTGTACATGTTGCCTGTTTAAATATTAATGGCAAACCACAAAACGTTCCATTTCGTTCCAACCACGTTATATTTTACCAAATCGTCTCAAACATCATCATCATCATCATCATCATCATCATCATCATCATCCTTTTCAGGGATCATGAAAATCTCACATATTACGATATATGATCTCTGCCAGTTTCAGCTATCGTCCAGAAGATGATTTTATCCGATCCTTACCGTGTTTTGTGACCGCACTGTACTATATATGTATCTATATGTGAATAATTGTACTTGTATATTTCATACTGTTGGTTATGCAAAATCTGGGACTCGATTTTAAATTAAACAACAGCGACACGGTAACAAAATATTCTCTTATGTTATGAGAAAATATCTGTTACAGTGTCTGCTCTATTCTGTATGTATCCCAACACAAAATTATAATTTAAAAGAAAGAAAAATGTTATCTATCATCTAACAGGGCTGCAATGGAAATTGTTAAATAATATTTAACGTTCAATTCTATATGATATAGATGATATTATAAAATGATATTATACAATGTTTGACAAGAGAGAACATTCTATTGAGCCCTGTTGTATATATAGTGTTTATAGATTATGTATAATTGGAAAAGATTGGTATAATTTTATGAAAGAACCAACACAGCATATGAATTTTCGTTTGGAAACTTGTTACTTGATACTCCTTGCAACAAGTAACACTAATTACTCTTGTGTTCTAACGGAAATGATTCTTCTGTGTTATGTTGTAACAGCAATGTGGTGTCGGTGACGTTAAATGTATATTCTTTATGTATGTAACAATGCTACAACAATGCACAACCTTGTTAATTACTCTTTAATAACAACCATTTCTTAAATAATCTATGAATGATACAGGTTTGAATATTGAATGTAAAAATAATTGTGTCATACATACTGTTGTAACTTACGTCATTCATAGATTCTTTAGAAGTTTGTGCATTCATTCACAAATGCTCCGTGACAGTTGTTTAGCTATAATAATGTGTTTATGTTTCCGTCTAGGTACACATAACAAAAGAATATCTTCAATTGGAACCTATTGGTCTAGTGTTCGTGTTCTTCTTTGCTCTTATCTTGGTTATTCAGTTCACGGCCATGTTGTTCCATCGTTTCGGAACCATTTCACATATCTTGGCGTCTACTGAGTTAAACTTCTACTGCACCAAGAAGGTATATATACATATATACGCTATTAGTATTATACATATGTACGTACAGTTTCGCTCATTTCCTAACTAACTATACATATTATTAATTCACAGGCTGAAGATTTGTCTCCGAATGCTCTGCTAGACAAGCATGCGGTGGATATAGTAAAACAAATGCAACAGCTACGAGGCATCGATGATCCAGATTACGACAACAGTTCTCGCTCTGGTCCAGATCGTGTCGATCGTAGAAAAACAATTCACAAGCTGGAGAGAGCAGCTCAGCGAAATAAACGCCAGATAGGTACGCTTGACGTGGCGTTCAAACGGCGTTTCTTCAAAATGAACGCCGACGGACAGAACCCTGGCACACCAGTGTTGACAAGACGAATTACCATGAGGAAAGAAACGATCAAAGCACTGGAGAACAGGAGGAATACGGTGCTTAATGAAAGGAGAAAGTCTCAGATGCAAACACTGGGAGCGAACAATGATTACGGCAAATTGCCCTCGAACGGTGGAGTTCAGTTGAGACCCAATCGTAATTCCAGAGGACAACTGAACGCAGCATTTGTCAGCGATGAAGACTCAAATTCTGTGCAAATGCAAATTAGGAACAATTGGAACAACAACAACAGCCGAATGTAATAAACCCGATAAGTGTATGCGAATATTCGCAATGAATCTTACTTAATATGTATGCGAATTCGGAACAATGCACAATACATGAAGAACAAATGAATTCGTACTAATTATGCGATGTTATACTTAAGCAATCAACTGCCTATAATATACAATAAAACCATCGTCCCTTGCCAGAACTGATGTTAACGAAAAAGACATTATACATTACGAACATCGAAGACTGAGGGTATTTGTTTTTTATAAGAAAATTATAAAAAAAGAAGCTACTATATATTAACAAGAAAAAAAATTAGGCAATTTTCTCTTCTGAATAGCAATATTTTATTATCTTCTCTGTAACTTTATAACTATACATATTTTCTTCTTTTTGTATTATATTTAATGTAATTTATGTGATAAAAAATTAAATATACAATGTACATAAATGAAAACACACTACTGATGCTTTTGTTAAAAACCTCAGTTTTTCCAGTTTACTTATTTAAACTACCAACGTGTTATTGCAAAGAACATATCAGTCATAAGTCTTTTTTTCTCAATATTGCGTTAGGATCAAATTTGAAGCCCCAACGTGAAATCTAAAGTTTATTTCATTAATTTTATACGTTATTCCTAAAATAGTATTATCAAGGAAAATATTATTGAACAAATTGCAATAAAAAATATATACAGGCTGCCCGTAAAAAAACATAGCAATATACGGGTTAATTTTTTAATGTACAAATAATTTTTTCTCTGTGCATTTTAGAGGAAAAATGTATTTGAAAAAGTTGTTTACGATTAAAAAATACGTGACGTTCACGCCGATATTTGAATTTCGGGATTCTGAACATCGGCGTGACGTAACGTTCACGTTTTTTCAATATTTTTTTTCAAAATTTTTCAATT
>JAGJTL010000059.1:949710-966983 GCA_022063505.1 Calosoma granatense
TATATATATATATATATATCATGTATGTATACAATATATAATATATATAGAGAATAGTATATCCGAGTGGGACGAGTATATAAACAGGCAATCATATAAAATACTCACACCATCAAGAGACTCTAGGCAACGTCGGACACGGCAATTTTAGAGCAGCTACACTTCGACTGTATAATTAAATTAGATCGGCAACGTTCATGGGCATCTCGTCGATGTGTGTATTGTAAAACTGCTCGATGTCCTTCAATGAACGCTTATCATCCTCCGTCACAAAGTTGATCGCCACACCCTTCCTACCGAAACGTCCACCACGACCAATTCTAACAACACAAAATGTAACATATAGGAAATAATCACATTACATCATACACACACGGTGCCCCGTATTTACATGACTGATAGCACAGTCACTTGAGAAAATACATATATATATATATATAGTACTGATAACAAACAAGAGTACTTGGCGTTATATAATTACAACATGCTAGTTTCTTGACAATCATGTCAGACATAGTATGTATATATGAATGTTGTTTGTAGATTACGCAATTACCTGTGAATGTAATTCTCCCTGTTTGAGGGTAAATCATAGTTGATAACTAAGGAGACCTGTTGTACGTCAATGCCACGGGCCAACAGATCGGTGGTGATGAGGACCCGGGACGAGCCGGTACGGAACTGACGCATGATCACATCACGTTCCCGCTGTTCCATGTCGCCGTGCATAGCCGATACGGTAAAGTCACGCTTGTGCATGTTCTCCGTCAGCCAGTCGACCTTGCGGCGGGTGTTACAGAATATGACGGCTTGTGTGATCGACAGTGTGTCGTACAGGTCGCACAATGTGTCTAGTTTCCAGTCCTCCCGTTCCACATAGACGAAGAACTGTTTGATACCTTCCAGTGTCAGCTCCTCTTTCTTCACCAGAATGCGCACCGGCTGTCGCATGAAGTTCTTGGTGACCTCCAGCACGTCACTGGGCATGGTGGCCGACAGCAGAATGACCTGCACGTCCACGTTCAACAGTTTAAACACATCGTGGATCTGGTCCTTGAAACCGCGCGACAACATCTCGTCAGCCTCGTCGAGGACGAACATTTTAATGTGGTTAGTGCGCAGCGAGCGCCGACTGATCATATCGTACACACGGCCCGGCGTACCCACCACCACATGTACGCCCTGTTCCAGTTTACGCATGTCCTCTCGCACGTTCGTGCCACCGATACACGCGTGACACTGAGCCGCCATGAAATCGCCCAGGGCAATCACGACCTTCTGGATCTGTTGCGCCAGCTCGCGGGTGGGTGCCAGGATCAGTGCTTGGCACTCTCGCACCGAGGTGTCGATCTGTTGCAGAATGGAAATGGAGAAGGTGGCCGTTTTACCAGTACCGGACTGGGCCTGAGCGATCACATCGTGTCCCTTCACACAGGGCATAATAGCCCGCTGCTGAATGGCCGAAGGTTTCTCGAAACCGTACGCATAGATACCACGCAACAGTTCCTCCTTCAGGTTCATATCGTCAAAGTTATCGACGACCTCTTCCCAGTTTGACTCGATAACACCATCGGGGTCCATGCCCGGTGGGCCATCGTAAGTTTGTGGTTCTTTCTCTGATGATGGGCCATTTTTCTCTGCTTCCCAATCATCATTTCTAAAAAGCAAACATCATTCACTATTAGCATAATATCACTAGTATTGGAAGAGAAACACAATGAAACAATTTCATTATTCCTGCTTGCACTGAATGAAATATTAATTAGATAGTATGCAAATTATTACGAATTTCCAGTAAATATTCTATTCCAACCATGTGATTAGGAAAGTGACAGATGTCAAGCATGAATCATCGACATGCAACTGTAAAAGGGAAATATATTTGCTCATCCTTGACCTGTGGAACTGATAATTATAAAGAAATCAGTAATGCAATAATCAGATAAAATCAGCATGGTGGATATAAAAAAAATACACTGCGTACAAATAACATTACACTTTGACAGATCATGTAAATATTATCATAAAACGCGTGCATCTGACGAAATTCCACGCTTTCCTATGTTTTCCAGCATATTTGGTAGAAAATATGTAAAATTTATGCAAAGGTTAATGGTAGAAAAACGTGCTCGATGTTGAAGCATTTTTTCCGAAGCAAACACGCTTGGCGTTTTGTAGTAGTGCAGGGTTAAAAATTAACGTATCCAATGTTTCAGTGTCAAATTCATCATTCCACACGTTAATTTAGGATCGGTAGAATAAAACACATGGTTAATTTTGTGTGAAGGAAGACGATATTGTTTAAATGAAGGCTACCAAGGTTGAAGTGACGCTGTCCGCTATAAACGCAGAGTAATTTATTGCTAGAAGGAAACTATGCTATTTTTATAACAGTAGGGAACTTAAAGTTATTTCCACAACATACTATTCTCTAATAATAACTAAATTAAATAATAAAATGTGGGTTTGACTCGCACGCGCCATGTTGGCAAATGTGCCCATGCGAAATTGTACGCCGAAAACAAAATTATTACGTATAATTGACAAACTTCACACAGAAAAATCAATTGAATATAAAATTTGACACAATAAACATTAGTTAAAACACTTCATCACGCCCGCACTTTGTTACATTTATTTAAAAAATAAAACTTACCGTCTGTCTGAAGGATACGACATGTTCTCTTGTGCTCGCTACACAGAAAGGACTTCTTTTCTTGCGGCAACGTTTATATCACTCCGCCAAGTAGAGAACCTTCACACACGATTATTTAAAAATGATAAATACCACAAGTTAATTTCAGTTTCACTCAAAAATACATACAAAATTATGTGTAAATTTTTAAAAGACAAAGTCTAAGGCAGCAATATTTTTAAAATGTGTTGTTCTTGAGAGGAATATGTAGTGTGGCGGATGAATTTAGTTATCACACGGCCATCAGCCCGGAAGCTCGTTCATAAGTTGAACTTCAAGTGCCCGCCAAATTTGATTTCACTATATGTAAAATTCAAACGTTTTCAATGAAATATTTAACTGAAATGTTTAACTTTACACTTGTCGAAAAAATAAACAGACGCAGGTCATAATCTGTAGCATAATAAATAAGTTTTCGTTGTTGTCATGGGAGAAATAACAATGTTAGGTACAGAGATTTTAACAAAACGTTATATATTTTTATAGTTTGTATCAGTCGAAATGTATAACTTCCATTTTAGAAATTTCTTTCCACTCTACAAACAGTCCAATAATAACAATAAAAATATAATGTATACATACAGTCTAAATATAAAATCCAAAGTATCAATAACAGGAAGTATTTTTGAACTTTATAATATTCTTTGTACTTGAATAATTATTTAAGCGTATTTTATAAAAATAATCTATTGGAAGACAACATTTATAACTAAATATCATACACTTTGTACACAATTACAAATAATCTAATTGCTCAATGTATTAGACTTACAATTATAATGCCAGTATTATATTACATAATATACACATAAAGTCTATAAATGTTTACACTATATGATAAAAAAACCTAAAAATACTGTTATTTTTAAGTTGAAAAAGAAACAGCAAGTATATAGTAATATTTAGCTTAAACACAATCTTATGGAAAGGTAATAAAACACGAACGTCACAGTTGAGATTATACATATAAAACAATAGGATCAAAATGGAATAATTTACAAAAATGCACAACCAAGAATTAGAAAGAGAATTGATATTGGAAAAATGATATAGATTGCCATTCTAGGCTTGCATTTCGATACCAATATAGTCATATCATCTTCAATTCTCTCAATACCATCTCTGGTTGGTACTTCAACAATCACAGCCTCATCCGAAAAGAACGACACGGAAAAATTACATTCAGTACTGTTGATACATTGCTTGCTATCGGAAATATTCGTATACTGAAAGGTCGGCTTGTAAATATCAAAAACTGCGTGCATATCATTGCTAACTAGGTCGTTATCACTGTAAAATATATAGTAGTAATATCCATCGGACGATACATCATGCACCATCTGCATGTGTTCACCGCGCGCTAAATAGTGAACATCGTTACACAGTTCACTTGGCGGGAACCCTTCCGTTAACAATATCTGTCCGTCATAGCACTGCAGTAAGTTAGTTTCAAAACTTGACACCGAATTACTCTCGTCCGACTTTGTTTTACTGTAGTTTAATGCATTTCCACCATGTCCAATGGCGCCGTCTAACTTATGACCAGTCTCCCGTTTTTCCCTAACTGGACCGTCCGTTTCTTCGTTCAGTTCCTCTTCTAATTTCAGCACATCTTGCACATGATGATAATGGTGATTATGCGCGTGACGTTTGCTGTGATGACCATCTTCTGTTGTTTGTTCTCTGGGTTGCATAACCAGAGACTTTGCTTTGTTCTTACGTTTCTTTAAATAGTTCTCTGCATATGATTCTAACAAATTAATATCATCAGTATTGTCCGTTACCTCTGCAGCTGTATTTTTATCTTCCAACTGTTCTGCTTTGTTCTTCTTCAATGCTGGAAAAGTTAATTTAATTTGTTCTGGAGAGTCAATAATTTCCTGAGCTGCCGTTTCGAATGTAACTTTGACTTGATTATGTTCTTTGTCTAGATGCGGTTTGTTCACATTGTGATCTAATAATCCGCATGTACGTAAGTTACGTTCACCTCGAACTACTAGTATTCTAGAGCCATCGTGTCGTGAACAAACCTTCAGGCCGACCGTTGAACCTTTCAGTAGATAAAAGCCCCAATATTCTAGAGTATCATCAGGTAAAACCATAGACTTCTTTAATCGGATATGTCTCCTATTTGTGCTGATTTCTGGTACGGTAGACAACTGATATGCATTAAATGTTGAGTTCATTGAGAGAGTATGCTCCTGACAGAATACGGATGACATTCCTTCGTCAATTTCAAGAATATCCGATTCTGCTACTTGGTAATTAACATCAGCAAATACGCTATGTCTCAAGTATAATGGGATAATGATTAGCATCGTTGGGAGGACTGCTGTCAAAAGACAAAACACTGCCACACGTCTTGGTCCGTGCATCTTGCCGATATCTAAAAACAACATACTTATGTAGGTTATCATACAATTGTTACACAATAGTTTATAAATTAAGGATTTTAAAATTAAATACACAATCGTACCTGACGTAGCTTCGTTTAAAATAACAAACAATAAACTTAACACGCATTAGATTTGGAATTTTCCATAAGTTGTTGGTTATTTTTCTAACTGCCATAAAATTATATTATTTTAGATGCGCTTGAACTTTAATACAGAATTTAAATCTGTATTTTCTTATCAGTAACAAGAGATAAGATAAAATGTTTTGCTAGTCCTAATTCGTACTAATTTTGTTAAAAACAACTACTAGTTTGTTTACTAAATCACGACAGGTGTCGCGATGGTGACAATCAGTGAAAATTTCAAGGTTAACGACAAGCGGCAATTTAAAGGAAATGTCAACATGTATTGCAACAAAAAATACTGAGAATTAAAATAAACCAACTTACTGTGCAACCTGGTGATTGAGCTGTATTTATATGCGGTCCGGTAATATCCTGCATTTTCGATGGATATTTTTGTAGCACCACTATTGTTATTGTTAAACTTCATAATGATTTCCGTTAATTTAATAAACAACTTGTTTAGCTAAAACGTAAACAGCTGGTCACCTGCCAAAATTACATACTAGCTTAGAAATTTCGTGTTCAGGTCAGACACCGGTATCTTCGATTTTAAATATTGATCTACCGATAATATTTATCTCATGTCAATTACGTTAAAAGTCTAATCTGCGACGTGCACGAACATACAAAAAACTGTAGTTTTTGTTTAAATTTAGAATGACAGCACTTAATTAATTAATTGACACAATAGATAATCGTTACAGCATACAAGTGTAACACGTACAAACACACGTATTTGTTAATGTTTCGCCTTGTGATACATAGATGAGAATAAAATTTGTTTGAGACAATAGTATGCATGTTTACATTGTACGGTACCATCAAGACTGGAATTTGGAAAAACAAGACTAACTGTAGATAAATAAAAGATAACGTTCTACTTATAAATATAGAAACGTCAACTGTTTTAGATTGACAGCGTGGTAAACATATCGATAAATATACATACACATATAAAATTAATGACTTATTTCATACCAATTAAAATATAATTAATTATAATTGGCTTTTTCCTATTACGCATTTGTGGAAAATATTTACGAAAATATTATTATTTCATATTTCAAACATGTTACGAAGGATAACAAATTTAAATAATTTTCCATTTGAAAAGTAGGCTAATATATGTTATGTAAAAGACAGAATACGAGTTATTTTTTATATAGCACTGATATGGAACACTGTAAACATCACAGATATTGATTTGTAATATATTATCTAACGATATTACGTTAGATACCAGTATTAATACGACAAATGGAATCAGACCATATTCTAACACAAGTATAAATATACTACTACTATTTTTATTTTAACCTGCGGTTTATTTTTAAATTTAGTAAATAGAAAATATTTATTTTACATATATCTACATTATCCCCAAATATACATTCACAAAGCACAATAAATTATTTGTTAAAGATAACAGAAAACAAAAAAAAAAACAAATATAATTAAATGCAAGAAATCGCATATTCTGATTTATAGTACCCTTTTTCGTCAACTGAAAACCGATGTGATAAATGTATTAAATTCAATTGTTGCTGTCCGAAATCAAAGTTGACAAATTTCTCCAATATAGGTCTGGCATCGAATGATATTCGTTTGCTATGTTTGTTACGATCTCGGCTTCTTGAACCAGAACTATCGTTTTCATTGTCTTTGCGGTATCGTGTGTTAATGAGAGTAGCATGTAATTTTACTTTATCATATTCCCGTTTCATCAATCCTAAAAAATATAACATTCGTATATATGTATTCATCATTATATCAATTCTTTAAAATACATGTTTAGCCATGCGTCTAGTCTTTTTCAATCATGACAATCAGTAAGAAATGTACGTTACAAAACTGTTAAACAATTGTATATATACCATTCTTGTAAAAAAATTCCACAATATCGTCGCTGATTTTCTGTAGAATGTCAGGATTTTCATGGTTTTCAACTTTTACTCTGGCATATAACACGTCAACTTGTGACGGATCATCATTCATATACTCCAAACCTTTCATTTTAATCATCAAAGGTGGTCCTGACTTTAACTGTGGACTAACATTAATTAAATAGTAACAGAATTATTCATTTAGAATGGAGATATATAACACATACTCTATGATTTCTTTTTTACATTTTTCCAAAACCTCCGACGCCTCCTGTATTTCGCTGCTATCCAATAGAACAAGAGTACCAATGGTTAAATGTATCTTATCAACCTTCTGAAAGATAGACTCGTCCACCCCATCAATATGGCCGCTTGTTAAAATAGCTTCCTATGGGGTTCAACACAAGTTTAACAAATATCATTATACAGCGCACGTAATTTTAAAACCTTAAACTTTTTGAAATTAGCTTTCATTTCATCGGCAGTCAATGCAAAAGAAATAAAGTGGGTAATCTGATGTCTATTACGAAGATCATTGCCAATCATTTCTATCCTACGTCTAGCAGCAGCAACGCTACTTTCTGTTGGCCCGGTAATTAAAATTTTATTGTTTTTGTATTGCTTAGGAACTGTTATTTCAGTTTTTGTTTCTTCTTCAATCTTCTTACGTCTAGATCCTTTAGTTCCAATGATATATGCATAAAAAGTACTAAAATAACAAATGACATATTAGAATTTCATATGAAAAACTTTATTTCATGATTATTGAACTTACTGTGGCATACGAATACGTGTTTTAAATCTACCATTTTCTGTTACTTCGATATCAAAATCCGGAATTTCATCGCATCTAATATCTACAATTAATAAAATCATAACATTTTATATAGCATATTATATTTGTTTTCAAAATATAACCTAACTACTTACCTTCGTTATCATTATAAGCTTTCATGATTGGCCGTTTTTGTATAGGCTCAGATATTGGTTTATTTCTATTTACGCGAAAACAAGACCCATCCATCCAAATTAATTCTGGATTTAAAACATCATTCAAATGAAATTCTGTCATGGTAAATGACGACAAATAAAAAACAGTTGTTAAGCTAGCCGAAGATGGCGGTCAACACAGAAAACGTCACAAACTAACACCAAATGATTGCCAAAGCGTATAATGCTCTAGCTTATCATTAGGCCTGTATATTGTCGGTTGTGAATATTAATAATAATGTACAAAATAATTGACGGTGTTATACGAGATTTAATAATAGGACAATGTATTCATATATCCGAATATATAAGAAATTATTTTTCACTTATTTTGAATTATAAATTTTTAACTAAAGATACAACCTCAACATATTCCTATATCATCATATGTATATGACATGTTGAACGAAGTTTCTTGTGTGTGTCATATATATGATAAGTGTGTCTGCCGGTACAATTAAAATAAACGAACTGTATATACATACTACACTACATACAAATTAAAAAAATAGGGCACACTGAACTTTGGACCAGTGTTTATTGTCACTTGCAGTCTTCGTTAATTGTTCTTATCTTTCTATCATAATTATTTGTACTTAACACCGATATGTTACGTACTCATTTAGCAGCGTGTACATTTAAATTTAGATACATGTAAGGTTATGTGAAATAATCGAAATTGTTGTTACAGCCAATAAATTTTTAGTGTGTGATAAATATAGTGCTTTCCCAAAATGGTATTTGTGTTTTGTTGATTATTTTAATGTGTGTTCAGATATAATAAAGAAAGCAATACACTATTCACTCGTAACCACAATAATTTCTTCAGTGGCATGTCAGTTACATTCGCCTATTATTTAAGCATCTTACCAAACTAATGAAAATTAATAGATTAAGTGAAACTGAGCTATACACATCTAGAAGAATTGAATTTTAAATTCTTGTCATAATATCAAGCAAAGATGATTCCTACTATTAATAAGGACCTGTTGCCTATGAAAGGGCATTACCTATTTTTCAATGCAGGTATGTATTATTATATAACTATGTGCATTAAAATGATTGCTGTGTATGTATGTATGTCATCAGTCATCACAATGATTATACGGCAGCAATTTTTACTTCATTCCTCATAAACAGTAAGAGAGTATACCAGTGAACATTTCTTAATTAATTAGTCAGGAGTCCATACATCAATCTTGATGTGATGGATCATTTTTAAATGACATACATATATATTACATATTTAAAAACATACCGTCAATTTACTTTCCTTACATAACAAGTATCAAAGTTGTAATACTATTGAATCTTGTTATGAAACATGCAATTCTGAATATATTCAAATGAATATTTAATTTGTATTAAATGAGAAATCATAAATTTTCTAATAATATGTACATGAGTTTCAAGTTCATTCAAAATAACTTCTGTCAACATGATATGGTACAGATAACGTTGGAATTGTTTTATTAATGGCAATAGGTGGCGGATAATATTACTTCAAAACAATTATGTAATATTATCCTTATAGTCTAAACCATTTTCACAATCATTGCAATATCAGCAGGAAAAAAATGCTTGGATTTACAAATTTAATATCGTCATATCCTTTGGTATGTTATGCATAGTACGCAGAAACATAAAACCACTTGTTATCTGTATAACTTTTTCCTTTCATTAACTTGAAAGAAAGAGAAAATCAAAATCTTTTTTCAGCCGAATAAAATAATAAATATGCTCAATAATATTTGAGGCGTGTTAGTAATATTACAGCAAATGCTATATAGGACATATATTTAATAAGGCAATAACTATAACTACAAATATGTAGTTTAATTTTATAATGTTGGCCAACAGCTACCGCTCCAATTGTACCATTCCTACCAACTATAGCGAGACAACTGGGGTTTTCTGGTACCATAGTTGGTATTATCTATACAGTGCTGACAATCACTGGTATGTTCGCTAAACCAATCATGGGCGGTATAGCGGACCGATTTCACAGTAAGAAACTAATGTTTCTACTGTTCCAAGTCGTAACTGCTGTAGCAATGTTGGGTATCAATTTTATATCAGAGATACCGACAGAATCTAAGGTGCATTTCGCCTGTGATAATGGTGCTGCAGTGTTTGATACTAGCGTTAGTAATAAGAATATCACAGATAATTGTGCACCGGCTAGAATTGCCGCTGAAAATGGATTACGTGATATTCTACATTGCCAGGTAATTATAATTACATATCATTATAAATGGATCAAATGTACAAGTCATTTTATTCTGACAGATGTCATGTGAGGTGCCAAATGCTAGCATTTATAAAACTGTCTGCGAGAACTGGAAAAGCGCTAAATACTGTCTAGATCATCCAGAGAAATTTGAGTTCACAGCTCTCGTTCCAGTGGACACAATATTATTAATGGATGAGAATATGTTCTTTAGAGGTAAGTGCATATATTATATTATGAAGCATCATCTAGCTGGATTAAACAAAACTTTTTCTTTATACAGTACCGAACGTAACAATGTTAGATGGCTCAACAGTGAAACCAATTTGTCCTAATGCTGAATCTAGTATATCCACTGTATGCGACATGACATGCGACTCGCACGCCATCAATAGTCTTATATCACAGACACGCGTGGACACGCACGAGTACTTACAATACTACCAATTCTGGTCGTTCCTTATTCTGGCAATATGCGTGTGGGTAGGCATGGCCGTAGTGGTCAGTGTAGGCGATGCAATATGTTTCGAGAAACTGGGCGACAAGCCCAACTTGTATGGAAACCAACGGTTATGGGGTTCCATTGGGTGGGGTACATTTTCAATTATTGCTGGATACTTGGTAGACGCCAGCAGTGAAGGTGAAACTAAAAAGAATTATTCCTCTGCATTCTATTTGATGTTGTGCATGATGGGCCTGGATGTGCTGGTATCTTCTCGATTAAAGTATGAATTATAACTTGACATAACCTATATGAATGAGTGTTGTACGAAATCTGCTCTTTGTCTATTAGATACAACCAGATTAATATCTCCAACAATATTCTCCGTGACGTGGGCAAACTTATCTCTCGACCACGTATCGTTGTATTCATGATTTGGTGTGCGTTTGTCGGTGCTTGTACCGGCTGCTTGTGGCAATTCCAGTTCTGGCTGTTAGAAGATCTGGCTAGGTTACAAGAAAATAACGAAGGATGTGACATGCATCTCTGGATTAAGACACTGGAAGGTCTTGTGATGGGCATCCAGTGTTTAGGTGGAGAGTTGCCGTTCTTTTTCTTATCGGGCTGGATACTGAAACGTATCGGACATATACATTGTATGAGTATCGTGCTGCTGGGTTTCGGTATACGCTATGTCCTGTACTCGGCATTGGTGGATCCGTGGTGGGTGTTACCGATTGAGTTGCTGAACGGTGTGACATTCGGACTGTTTTATGCTACGATGGCGTCGTATGCTAGTATTGCTGCACCGCCAGGCACGGAGGCAACCATACAGGTAATTGTATAATATGTATTTACATTTCATTTCTTGATGGAATCAGTGTGCTGAGAGATACTGACATTTATACATATGTATACTTAGCTGGTAAAGATTAATGCAATATATTATGACAACGTGTGCAGGGTTTAGTAGGAGCGGTGTTCGAGGGCGTTGGTATGTCCCTGGGTAACACTATCAGTGGTATACTGTACGACAAATACGGCGGCTGGACTACCTTCAAATCATTTGGCGTTGCTTCGCTGATTCTCTGCTTTGTTCACATCTTAATTCAGCGATTCCTTCTCAGCACCTCGAGCAAAAATAAAGGTAACATAGAAAAAGAACGAAGTTCTGAAGTATATTAAGGACAAAATCAATCTTCGGAACAAATAGTTATTGTGCTTTCTATGTTTGGATCTGAATAAACCAGTGAATTATGTATGTACCTACATATAAAACAGTTGTGAACCTGCATAATATTATGTTTTATGCCAGTTAATCTAGTCGTATTGTGATGGTCAAGATATTCACTATTTCCTACTGTTATTATCATATATTCATGTGATATTATCAGCCAACTTATTTGAACATGACAGTACATACGTTAGACGATGAATGAATTCTATCAGTATTTATATACATTGTCGTTATAAATTTTAAGAAAATAAAAATATTTTTAAATATTTTCAAAACATATTTCTAATATATAACCGATTATTTTATTTTGTTATGGAATGTGTTGTTTTGTTTGTTTATTGTGTCAATGCATGCTTTATGTTTGGTTGTATTAGATTTCGATGAAGAGACTTCGACAAGGTATGCACCTCCTAAAGAGGCTATCCGTATCCTGGAGGAGGAAAACCAGGAGTTGGCGTTAGTTGAAGATTGACCTAGAGTGTAGGTGTCCGATGTTGGCGTAATATTTGCCAGATACGCTCATATCGTAGTCCATAATATCCGCACCAAAGTGCCTGTGTTATTCCAAATACATACAACTAATATTTAACCAAAAAATTTAATATATATTTTAGGAAAATTTACCATAATTTAATCAAATACTTTGACTAAAAGTTGCTCTAATATCTAATATTTTAAAAAGGTGCTATTAAAAAATAATACTTTGCATTTAAAATGACGAATCAAGTATTTATAATTATTCCATATCTATTTTTAAGCACTTGTCATGCAGATTACTTTTGGTTCTATTCTTGAAAAAGACATTTCATATTTATTTGTGTACAAATCTGCACCACATTTGCTATTTACAAAAACGTACTTAGAGGTAATTTTATTACTACATAGTTAGTCTGACTTTAATAATTTGTTTTTCTTTTTATAAACGGTTCTTAAGTTTGTGTTGTAGAATTTGATGTTTTTTGTAGCGGGTGGTGTACACGTTACGACAATTGTGATCTGAATGTCGCCACCTATGTGATAGTTCAAACAGTATGTATGTTACTAGTTCAGTAGTTGTATTAGCCAATTCTTTTCGTAATGTGGTGTAATAACTTTAATTTTATTATCCATAAATAAATTATATTGAAATTATTTAGTTCGTTTAGATTTGTTGCATGTATTTGTTTGTGAACACGCATGTGTTATTTTTTCCTAATATCTATATTGATACATTTAGTAAATATATACGAAAATAAAAATATTGAAAAATACGGGGGCTGAACGAGAGAATTGCTATTTATAGAGGAATTACATTCACCGAAATGTATGAATGTAATTTTTTATTTTTGGCGGCGGCAGCAGATGTGAATCAGTAAATTTTTGAACTGATCATGGAACTAATACAGACAGTGATTTTATTTGACAAACTAATAGATCAGTAGATGGAATATTTCAAAGTGTCACTTCTATATTTACATTGTAGAGTCCACTATACTGACAATATTTTACATAAAACACGAAGATTGTTTAAAGCAGGTTTAATTTCACAAAACGTTTACGCTTATGTCAAATTTTCTTGTTTATTCTCACTCTGTGCGCATGGCGCATGCGTCATGTATATTATAAAAGTCAAAGCGCTCATCTTGTGATGAATCATTGCGCAGAAGTTAGTGAAGTGCTGTGTTTTGAATTTGTGAAATTGAAGAAAAATACATTTAGAAAATGCGTAGTGGAATATTAGATCAGGTAAGTGCAATATTAGTAAAAATAAAAATACATTTCTAATCATATATACTGTACACTAGATATGAATATGAAAGATTTATTTATTATATACACAAACACCGGGTTTTATCGGTTATAAAATCTTAATATACATTTTGAATTAAATATGTATTTTCGGGTTACTGACACAGTATACTTTAGTGACATAACATGTTAACATTTTGTTATAAAATAACGGATTAAAACTAAATAAAATAACTAATACCCTTGGTAAATATATTTACAAATATCAGCTAGAGTATTTTAATCCGTATGCAATAATGTACTATCAGTGCGATAACGGTTTTTCAATCTAGTTTATATAGTGACGAGAGATTTGTTGTGCAAATACTGTATTTCGATTGTGTACACAATAGAACCAATACTGTACATTTCATTGTCAATAAGTTACGTAAGGCAAACAATAACACTATTGTTACTTCTGTATGGCGCAAGTTAATTAACTATAATAGGTTGTTTATATAAGATAAAATATTACTGATTGAAAATAGAACTAGACAATAAATTTCGTTTTTCATATAAGCGCACAGGAAACACCGTTAGAACATATTATGTTCTAGTTGCATAAATATAACATGAATTCATTTAAACGACTTTATTTTTCTGGCGCCCGTTGTAAAAAAAACAGTTGAAAGAAGCAACCGTAAAGTAACCGGTTTAATCGTTTACATGTTTGTATATGTATGCGTACTTACATGCATGTGTGTGAATTCAAAACACATCCTTCTCTGGCGACGTGCTCCACGTGGGAGGGAACACGTGATGACGGCACAATGCCAAGAATACCCCACGGTGCCGGCCGATGTGTCAACATTTATATACAGTGCCCCACCTTGACGGGTGCCACTGGAATTATACACCAGATCTACCTATGTATATACATATGTACCTATGCAATACTGTGCACGTATACGCAAGCAATAAACAGATATATTTGTTTTTGTTAATAGAACTGCGCCGTGAATGATAGTTACGGAAAACTTTCAAGTTTACGCAGATATTATAAAAATTATGGACTAGTCTATTTCCGAACTGATACTATTGTGTATAGAATTCGTTGATTTTATAGTTTCCATTGTATTGTTAGAACAATAATAATATGAACTTGAAACGAACAAAAAAATAATTAATTATTTCTATACGATTATCAATTATATTTATTACATTTTATGCGAATATATAAAGTTGAATCGTGGACATTTGAATAGGAATTTTAATTAAAATAGGGAAAAATTTACACTTTTATTATCACTATTTATTATTTTAGTATTTAGGTTTAAATAATTAGTTTTTAAGTCAATCGTATCTTTTGCTTTCTGATAAACTTTGACTCTAATAGCTAATGATAGTGTTAAGTACTGACTGAGCAATTTAAATGTTGAAAGAGTTAAAAATTGTTGTCTTATATATAAGAAAATATTACTATTATTTATATACTAAACTTGTTTAGAGTAATTCTCCTATTTTTCATGAATCCCCTGAATGTGCACTATTATACAAATCTTAAATTAGCACTAAATAATATACGAGTTATGATAATAAAATACGTGTACAAGTGAATGTTTATAAGAAACAAAACATAAATTACACTCTTCAACAATTACAATGTAACTATACAGCACGATCTGAACACATTTATAACATTGACTCAATGATATTTATTGTTATCAGATTAGTATTAATTGTTTTATTAAGAATATGATGCCAGAAGATTAAATGATACGTCCATTAAAGGTACTTAATAATTGTTTAAACAGAATCTTTTATTTATTCATTTTGTAACAACAATGCTAACATGTTTGCTGCAAATATGTAGATAAAATATGCATCGCATTGAAATAAACAGTCCTGCATAACATTAAACAGTCACACATGTGCGTTTCTTTGAAACTGCATTAGTAATTCTTCACTGCTGCCAATGATTAGTTAATTAATTAGAATGCCAAGTAACTGCAAGTGCGCAGAGAAACAAAGAAAAACATCGTTAAAAGAAATGTAAATGACACAAGTATACATATATGTACATTTAAAAATACTTTCTGTGTACAGAAATGCTTGACTGGATATTAATAGAAATATGCATTGTTTATTTATTCGATAAATGAACATACAAATATGAAACAAGTTGCAAATGGAATCTTACCAATGTTTCTGTAGTTTTTTCAAGATGGTTACGTTGTCTTGGAAGACTTTCTTCGGCCTGAAGAGGTTGAGGAACTTTACTCTGAGGGACAACGTCTGATTGACTCTATGCCCGAGCAGTCTGAACGAGTCATCTTCAGTACAACGGATGCTGTACAAAGTAAAGAAC
The DNA here is from genome assembly GCA_022063505.1 of Calosoma granatense. Classification (NCBI taxonomy): domain Eukaryota; kingdom Metazoa; phylum Arthropoda; class Insecta; order Coleoptera; family Carabidae; genus Calosoma; species Calosoma granatense. Next base: position 965,784 of record JAGJTL010000059.1, read on the forward strand.
GATATTTCCTCGAGAGCGGAGACAAAGTCCGATATTTCTATGAAGCGGGCGCTTTAGGCCCTGATGGAGCTTTACTAGTTGACAAGAAAGTAGCTCTGAATAAAGTTGGCCATGCTCTGCATGTACTGGTACCCGTTTTCCGAAAGTACACACTAGATGAACGAGTTAAAGAGACCTGCTGGCAACTGGGAATGGCTGATCCAGCAGTAGCACAATCGATGTACATTTACAAAAATGCAGGAACAGGCGGAGAAGGTTAGTTAAAATATGACAGATATATTTACATATACCACTGGACACATATGTTTCACATTGTTCTATGTAGAGTATTGAAATCATTTTGTAGTTCATAACAAACATATGCATTTTGCAAACAAGTGCTTTTATTTTTGTCCGAGATTTGGCTGCGAAATTTCTCTCACTTCTGTAAATGCTATTTCACAATGTGAACACTGCAGATCAGTTGAGATTTATAACATTTTTAACCATGAATAATCTACTACGTCACTATCTGGCTCTAGAGACTCGGCTGTCGTCATTTGTTTGGCCAAGTGCCAACAGGATGCATACATTTCTAATTCATCATTGCATTTAAACAAACGTTAGTAACGGACTGCATTTGTCTAAAACAGTCACACCGCACCAGGACGCTTCGTACTTGTACACGGAACCACAGAGTATCGTGGGCTTCTGGATAGCATTGGAGGATGCCACAGTTGATAATGGATGTCTGTGGATTGCCCGCGGATCACACAAGAGTGGGGTGCACAGACGATATGTTCGCAATTCAGATCAGAAAAGTGACGAACTGCTAATATACACAGCACCGGCACCGTTTTACCAGAAGAGTAATTTCAAACCTGTACCAGTTAAGAAGGGTAACTATTTTCTGTTGACATTTATAGGTTATAAAACTCTATTCATGTATGTGAGCTGAGTAGTTGTCAGTGTTGTACCATATTTATTATTTATAAATCTTACTTTTTCCACAGGTACTTGCATACTTCTTCACGGTCAAGTCGTCCACTACAGCGAACCAAACAAGTCGACTGAATCCAGAAATGCATACACGTTCCATGTAATCGAACAACGTAACACCAAATATTCAGAAGATAACTGGCTGCAACCAACACCGGAAGAACCATTCTTAAGTTTATATAAAAACTAAATATCCTGCCGACTTTTGTATAGCCTATTAAA
>JAGJTL010000059.1:969261-1018500 GCA_022063505.1 Calosoma granatense
CTTTTTTTGTGCATTTTCTTCTAAGTGCACTTGCACCCCGCTCCCGGCGCCCATACTGACAGATGACGACAGTTCACGGCAATGTGTGTGTATGTGCGCGTGTGTAAACAGATGTCTGTCCTTATCTATACAAGGTCTCTCTTTGTCAACATCAAGTATGTGACGTCAGGAGCGTATTCGCACGAGTTTAACTGATCAAGATTTCAATAACTTATTTCTCCATAAATATAGTGAATTAAAAAAAAATTAAATTCCGGAATTTGTTTTAACTTACATACATTCAGAAAAAAAATACTACAAAAAATGTGCAAGTTCCCCATTTGCGCATGGGAAAGAAAACTTCGATATTCATGACAGTGTGTTCACTGCATTTCATATCAACTGATTCTATTTGTTCCCGTAAAGTATTAATAATACACTAATAGTAATTACTTTTTTATTGTACTGTTTAAATTGTAGGTTGGAGTAGTCAGAAGCGTTTGCTACCAACAGCAGTTTCCACTGAAAATCTACCGAACCGTAGTCATGACAACTGAACATACTGTTTTATATTCATCCACTCCATAATATCTACTTTTGTATATTTGTTTACACTTTAGAATAATTCCCAAAGCTCTATTCTGTAGAATTTGTAGTTTCTTCATATCACTTTTGTTAAATAAATAAATAATAGTTCAACAATATGAAAAATGTGGTAAAATAATGACACTATATATTAATATTTTAGGGGATAGTGATAAGTTTTCTCTTATTCTCGACAAGAAATTAATTATTTTTATAATTTTTTTCATAAATATTGAGCATATAAATTAAATTTAAGTTTTCTATCAACAATAATCCCTAAATATATTACTTGGCCAACGTGTTCAATATTTGAGTTACCTATTTTAATCATTTATTGTTTCTTTGTATTTAGATTCTGTCGTAAATAGCATCGCATTTGATTTATTTATATTTAATTCTAGTTTATTAAAATTTAATCAGTTATATACCAATCTAATGCTTAGTTTCTCAGTCGAGGTTCAACTTAAATCTCGGATCAAAGCAAACAATATCGAAGCGAATCATGGTTACTTACCTGCTAATCAATAACATTGATGTTACTAGAGCGATTCAATCTAAACATACACATATTATTAAATAATTATCACTTGAACAATATTTTTAGTAAATAACTAGACATATTTAATTTACCTGTCTTTATATTACTTATTGCGAATAACTAGTAAATTTAAACAATTTAAATATTAAATATAAGTATCAGTATTTGACATTATGTTAATAAATAACTAATAGTATTTATAATTACTATTTTACAGTAATGTACGGTAAATCTAACAACGAAATAAAATAAATTACAAATTATTAACATAATGATGCAGGGTTAATTTAAAAATCAACTAGTGAAAATTAAATTTGACAACTCTTTAGTACAATACTTCGTATGAACAACAGATGGCGCTGGTGTTAAAATGTTTCATACTCGCATACTGCTCGCGTATGATGTATAACATAGCCCGTATTATACCTGCTTTGTGACGGTTGCTTCGGTGTTCAGTCCAATTCGGACTGGACCCATCCCCTGGTGCTTGCACTGTGGGGGTGATATACCCTACCCTACTTTGGCCGAAAGGCTGTTGTATGGAGTTTTTTTACCAGGTACGCTGGGTTTCCTCTCCTAAATAAGGAAATAAACATTTTTTTAAATAATTCAAACATAGCTTCAATAATAGAACACGACATGAAGCAAGTTTTGTGAAATCACAGAAGTCATGCTTTATTCTGAAGTTTACTTGTGCATGCATGGTACAGAGCTACACGTTTATAGGTTTCATAGTTTACGTAGTGCAGACATTGAAAAAAAACGTTAGATATTTGATTTGATATATGTCTTTTAATTATATGGTAATCAATTTTACGATATTCCCTTAATATAATTCAAATTTGTTTTTATACAGGAAAATTAACAAGGTTGTTTATATAAACATCTTAATTACATTGCAACAAGTTTATTGTTCAAGTTCTAAAAAGAAATATAAATAAAATGCAATTATCAATAAAAATTACAAGTACTTACCCACTAGTATACAATGTATAAGATTAAAAATGAAAAATTGCAGTACTGAAGCGTTGTGTGCTAATTAGTTAAAAACTATACAAATATGTTTAATGTCAGAATGTGACAGAACACGCAATAACAGATCATTTACATAATATGTACATTGCACGATTTATTCCTATTATGTACGATAGCTTCCGAAACATTAGCATTAGCGCAGCATAGCGAAATAAAAAATAAACATTTCCTATGTTATGTTAAGTTTTCATTACGTAAACTATAAAATGATATACGGACATTATCATTAAACTAAATGGTATAAAGGCGGCACGTGTGGTTCAGTTAACTTGAAAACAGTTCATTATAGGCAAGTGTTATATAAAATTATTTAAATGCAACAATGTAAATTCAAACATAAAAGTATATTCCACAATTCTATTGAACATCTAGGGTTTATTATCATAGCTTAATAAACACTCAGAGCAGGTAGAAAAATGTAATGTTGGTTGCATCTCCGAAGGCGTAAATAATGAAAATGAGAAATATGTTTTGAAATCTTCTGACGCCAAAATGGTTTTAGCAGTGGTGTACAAAAACAAACTAATAGTTTTTTTTCGGACAAGATATGAATGAATTGGTTTTGTTCTATACTGTGGACTACTCTTTTAAGTTTTTAAAAACATGCCATAGTTTTCATATTAAACACCTTCAATTTTTTTTTGATAAAACCTAAAATTTCGTGGAAAATACAAATAAAATATAAAAAATAAAAAGAGCCGTTTATAGAACACAAAAAACCAATTCATTGACATATCATGCAACAAAACGTATTGTTATTAAAGTCACAATTTTGTAAATAATTTTCGGATGATTTCTTAAAATTTTACGCATATACACTTAGGTAAACGACAGCCTTAAATGAATTCTTTTAGATGTTATTATTACTTGTAAACTTGATTGCTCATGTTAAGTTCGCCGATGTGTATTGGAACAAATATTTAGGTACATTTTATGCTCTGTTCATGACAAATCTTTACTTAGCGTTAGGGAAAATTTAGTTGTAATAACATTTATGATATCCGACCTCTGTCGCCAATAACTTTCATTCCAAGAAATGCCCAAATAAAAATATTTTACTAATCCTCTGCAGATGGGGAAAACATCCGAAGTGTCGGTGAAGTTTCTAACGAATTACATACTTTTTCATCCCTTCCAAACTCTTGTATGTACTGTTTACATTTTTAGTTAATATATATCACTGAGACAGTTGTGTATTCACAGCCGAGGAGACAACATTTTCATCTTGTACATGTTCAACGTCTTGTGCACTTGTTTTTCGAACATGTGAATATTCACGTTGCTTGTGTATCGTGCTTATATTATTTTGTTTTCATTTTATGTGTGTAAGAACTTTTGTATTAGTAGTATAATAAGCAATATTGTTTTAATAAATTACTCTTGAATCAGTGAGAAAATCGCGCATCAGCAACATCTGATTCTTATAGTGAAGTGTTCTGTAAATAGAAGTGTAGTGCATTTTAGAAAACGCGAATAAAAGAAATGGCTCGAGGTGACAGAGAAGTGAAACGTTATTTATCTGCAAAAAGAAAAGGGAATATAAAAGCACGTATGAGGGCATTAATGGCAAAACGATGGTAAGCAATTCGTTACAAACATATATTTATAACATTATGTCAAGATTTTACAAAATCAATGAAGTAGCATGTCTTTCATTCACATGTACAATGTGAAGAATGCACTGAATTTATTTTTATGCATACATGATGTAATATGAGTCAATATTGTCTGTAAATTAAAATGTTACAACAATGTAACTAAACGCGGTTTGTCTTGTTGGGATCAAGTATTTGATTCACAATGTATTACGCAGGAATAAATAATGAGGAACATACAGTACCGCAAGAACCAACAAAGAATCCATTTAGGTAAATAAAACAAACATTTCAATGTTTAACTTTATACAATTGTTCATTATTGCAGTTCTGCTATTTCAAAGATTTAAGTGAGGCCGGCTGTAGTACAATACAAACAAGTACGTCATCTAGGATTATCGATGATGATTATATAAATACTGAGAAAAACGATTAGTGGAAAGTAAGTAGCATAATTTAATTAAATTAATACTTACTATTTATGAAATATTTTTAGTTTTTTCCCAGGTATTTCTATTTCACAACAAGATCTGCAAGAAGCTGGCAGTAGTCGCACTGAAAATAAAACCGTACAAAGTGAAATTAATTCTGGCGGTGACAGTAATTTGAACGACACGGATACAACATACGAATCATTGGGAAGGTATGTTACGTTTAAATTAGATATTTGTAAAATAGATATACAGCGGAATCCACCTATAATGAACTCGCTTGTAATTAACACTCTGTTATAATGTATCCTTTTTAAAGTCCCAGTTCAAACACGTGTAAAAACCTCGGTTAAAATGAACTCGGTTATAATAAACTTTCGCCTATAATGAACCAAAATTCGTTATTTTGTCCATTATAAGCGAAGCGATTAGGAACTTCCCCGATAATTATGACATTATTTCAGTACTAAACAAAGTCAAACTTATGTATGTATTACAATAAGTTTTTCACATTTATTTTCGTGCTTATGTATACCTATATACGAGTACATAGTTTCATGTTGTGTTAGTTATGTTTTTTTGATAAAAACATGTCAATAAAATAACATGAATATAAATTTGTTTAATTAGTAATTATTCTGATGAGATGAACCTCGACTATAATGGACGATTTTACTTGGTCCCCTGAAGTCCATGTCTGCACAATACGTAGAACGCAAATAATCGGACGCAAAATGTTGAATTTTTCGATCTTGTATTAAGATCACATACAGTGAAGGAAGTTAAAATAGCTATTTAAACCTCTTCGCGGCTATGTGACCCTGGTAGAACATTGAACAATTCTATAAATTGAGTGTAAGGTTGATAATTCAGCAGAAGATGGCAGCAGCAGAAAGACGTATAGGCATCTGTTAATATCCATTGAGTCTAAGGTTAGCAACTTAGCAGAAGATGGCGGTAACAGATAGACATGTAGATATCTGTTAACATTCATTGAGCTTAAGGTTAGTAAGTCAGCGAAAGATGGCGGCAGCAGAAGGACATATAGGTATCTGTTAATATCCATTGAGTCTAAGGTTAGCAACTTAGCGGAAGATGGCGGCAAAAGATAGACATGTAGATATCTGTTAACATTCATTGAGCTTAAGGTTAGTAAGTCAGCGAAAGATGGCGGCAACAGAAGGACATATAGGCATCTGTTATTATTCATTGAGTTTAAGGTTAGTAATTCAGCAAGAGATGGCGGCAACAGACAGACATGTAAATATGTGTTAATATTCATTGAGTTTAAGATTGGTAAGTTAGCAGAAGATGGCGGCAGCAGAAGGGCATATTGATAAAATTTATATTATTTATTGTTAATTCATAATAGTTACAGGGTTTTAGCGCTGGTGTCGACGCGACAAAGTCGTGGAAGATTGGAAACTCGAAATAGTTCCAATATTTTGGCGCTAGTATCGTCGTGTGATCAGCTTTTATTCGTAATAGTTCCAGCATTTTGGCGCTAATATCGTCGAATGATTAACTTGTATACGTAATAGTTCCAGGGTTTTGGCGCTGGTGTTGAAACGATTGTAATTATATTGTTTAGTGAAATATTCATTAATAAAAAAAAACATATGGAAAAGTACAGCATTCAAAAGAAAATTCAATATATAAAATAATTTTATGCAAGATACTCCCAAATTTAAGTGTGGAACTTATCTAATATAACTGTCAAACTGCCAAATGTTTATTTTTTATTTTGTAAAATTTTCATGGCTACTATTTATTTTTTTTAATTAAGTTTTATTTCTTTAATATCTTGTGACAAAAAAATATTTTAAAAACAATTTTGGGCTCATTAGACACAATGTTCAATTCTGAACAAGTTTTGTATTTACACTTTTGATCTAAAATCAATCGGGAACGAAATATCACTATATGAAAAAATTAGCATTGTATTTCCTATATTGCATAAAGTAATTCTACACCCTTTATATTAAAAGAGGGTGTATATATAAGCCGATGTTGTTGTGTAAAATAAATGTGGAGCGGTTGTTATTAATAAGGGTTGTTTTATATGTATATAAATTCGTAGGCAGGCAACCAAACTAACATTGTCGTATAACGGGTCAACTGCACTGCGCAGGCGAACAAATGACAATGGACACAACTGTGAAAGGGGACAAGTGAGACACATCCTTTTCTTGTACATACAATCAGTATTTTTTAAGACTAATATCTTTATCTGCGTTTGATAATAACGTAAGTAACATTTTCTTCTATTTCTAAACAATATTTTTAAGAATATTTTAGGTTACAATGTTATGGTACGCCTATGTATTGTGTCTGTTTCAAACCATTGCTATAATGAAGCGGGAAATTCACTGTTGCTATAGGGCGGCACGCTACAGTCATTCTGGATCGCTCTGTATAACATACTTTAAAAGACGGCATATACGTACATTTTGTCTTAATGATGTGTGTGATATTTATTAATAAAAACAGTTTGCAAATATATATTTGCTGCATAGAAAAGTATGTAGTTATTGCAAATGGAAATTACGATTTTGTAGTATTCGTTTGACAAAAGTAAACGTCATAAAATTAATATCCCCTTCGTGTCAACCGAGCTAGTGATAAAAAATACGCATTCGTGTTCAAAACAAGGAGTATGTGATGTGGCGCGAGCAGTGAGGAAATCGTGAACTAATATCAAAACCATTGGCGTCGACCAGACACGCTTTTAAATGGCACTGTTTCGTTACTTTACATATCTTTCAGACGTTGTAGACATATTTGTCCAGGAGAATGTGACAATGTTAATTTCATTCATTTTATGCACTGATTGCAACTCATACAGACGGATACACTAAGACAACATTCTGTGTTTATTTTTCACATATTATTGGTAAATAAATAATAATAGTAAAACTAAATTGGGTACAGACACCCATGCCTGTAGCTCATCGACGTATATTCAAGTCTGGATAAAATACAAGACTGAAATACACTTTTAAAATTTAAAATCCTAAATAGTTGGTCAAATATAAAATAATAACGGTAAAATATACATCTATTTTCTTTTACTAACAAAAGCAAAGCCTACGAGGCAATTAAAACTTAAACAAATTTGTAAAATAAACGAATTTTCGAAAAAAAATTGTACTCTGCACAACTAGACTATAATATGTATCTGCAAAAAAATCAACAAAATCGGTTGGATAGTCTAGAAGGACTGAGTGGAACAAAAAATGTCGTACGACCGAGAGAGCGAGCGGACGACCGACATACATACGGTCACATGTTGTAATAGTCATTTCGTGATCCAAGGGGTTTGTCTAGGATTTCTACGCAAAAAATTTTGAAATCGAAAGATGCTACAGATATCGTACCGAACACTATAGCTCTTCGACAGGAGGTCGTTGAGCTAATAAATAAAGATGGCCATGTAATACCGAAATTTTCCAGTTATCTCAACTGTAAGGCGGATGATGAATCTGATGTTAAATTATTTACGCCCTGTCGTATGTTTTAACCAGCTACGTACGGCCAGTAGTTAAAAGTTGATATTTGATTCTGAGGTCTCAGAACTGTCAGAGATTTTGGCTGTATCGTACAACTTTGAAACTGAAAGTGAAGTTTCTAATTAGTGGACGTAGAAGTTTGAAACTTTGCATGGAAGGTAAATTTATTATTCTGTATCGAAACACACAAAAAAGCTATTAGACAGATTCATTCTTGTCTATTATTTGAAGTATGTCATGAATTTAAAAGATACAATAATTCTTGGCAGGAAAAATTAATTACACTTATGCTACATAACTTGCATCATTCTGATTTAATTTACTGAAGGAATTACCGTTTGACAAAGAAGAATATAAAATATATCCCACTCTATCGAAACTCGAACTATGTATATGTGATGACAACTGCAACAATTCTACCGCTGTACAAATTAAATAATACATAAGTCCATTAGGACTAACAGTAATTGGTGCTCAATTTTTTGTTCACTCTAACTACTCTATTGAAATGAACTAAATTTGTCCAACAGCTGCCTTTCTGACAATTATATAAACTAGAGACACATACACACACACACATGTGTGTCCGTGGCTGTATGTAAGTTTTGCTAATTGTTTACGCACAATACATTGGTGCCGTATGTCACATGTCGTTGACAGAACACGAGACTTGTGCGTGACCCTACAAAATTGGCTTTGGATGCTCGGAGCACAGCAGAGGATTTAGAAGCATTTCAGTGTCTTCAACACGTGCCCCAGTGACACTCATTAGTCGGCCCGAATAACGTGAAATTAGTTTTATTTAATTAACCGATACATGCGCGCGAGTACTTGTAAATGCTTAATCTCTACTCGTCACATGTACAAACAAGTTGTAATAATAATGAACATAACCTGTTTCATGTGTGGAGAGATGACTTCCTACTTACATGGATATGTATTTGTATATTTGCACGTAAAATAACATGAAGAAATATATTTTACATAATAGTATGTTTCAGTGAAGAGTTCTGCTAACTAATTACATAGAAATCATTATTAATAATTACTTAATGAGCGTGTATTATCTAATATTAGAAAATACCTAAATACAATCTTGCTTTTCCTTTATCCATAGAACATAACATACTTTTCAATGGAACGTATAGCAACGTTACTATTTTATAGTCAGTTAGCAGTTACTCACGCAAACGCAACTAACTAAATCTATGGTAGAATATGCAAGATTAAAACTTGTGTCATGTTGTCTATAACAGCAGTATGTCCTTGAGAATATATGCCAAATATCCTTGTGTGGACGACTGAACCAAGAGATACAACAATATGTACACAAAAGAAAGTCACTGGAAAAGTTGAAGGTCATTTTCTCTAATGACAACTGTCAGTTAAAACAATTTCCTCTGGCATGCTACCGTTTATGCACGCCAATTTAACATGGTTCGTGGAATCACATTATATTAGAGAAAAATACGTTAGCAATTTGCTTAGAAACGGAAACAAATTTACATATTATATACGAGCAGATATGAACGTTCAATCAAGTTTGACTCAAGGCACGGCTACACCTCTGGTGTTTATAGGAATTTTCTTAGGTCATTTGGTTATAAAGATGATTAATTTATAGTGCATGCACGGTATTAGTAAGATGGTGTGACGAATTTTACTTCTATATAAGTCACATAATTTTTAGGAAACTATTATAAATGCATGAAGCCTTGGCTGATTCATAAATTATAAATATATGAATTTTAATCAGAGTAGAAATTGTTTATAATTAGTGATTATCTAGATGAGTGAATTCTCTGTCTATATCCGTCTTTTACTCTCTATCCATATCAATCAGTCCGTTCATCCGTTCTTTTATATATTCATTCTTTAGTTCATCCATAAGTGTCTATCTTCACGTGTCTCCGTATCCATATATTTGTCTGCCAATTCATATCACCTAGGATGGCGTTGAACATATTCAATTGTTCATTCACATTACTATTCATCCTTATATCCGGTTGTCGTTTAAATTATATTATAAATATTTTTTTCTATATAAACCAGCATACATTTTCAACAATTCCACTTTCATTAATAATTAATGTTAACATTAACAGAAATTAATATCAACAACCGTACAAGGGTTAGTAGGTCAGGAAAAACTTTCTCTTTAAATTTGCTGACAAATTTTGGCACTAAAAATTTCCGTTAGCGCTAAATATAATGTTTAATATCCGTTATAAGTTCAAATCCCCATTGAACCTGTATAAATGAAACGGTAAAATAAAAATGGTGAGATTCTAGTTCTAGAAAATTTTTGTTCTGTTCTGATAAGAATACGATTAACTGTATGTAGTTGCACTCGGACTGCCAACAATAACAATTAATATGAACAATTGTACTTATTAGCGTGGATAATTATTTCAACTTAACGCTCTAATTAGCGAAACCGTTAATTGGTTTTACTCCACTCTGGAATTGTGTTATTCCATACATTTGCCACATTAATCGTTTTGTGTCACTTATACATTGCTCATCAGATAAGATATGCTATTTCATATCTCCCGTTTCTTGCTTAAGAAATGCGAAATACAGTTCGAAATCATGCTATGTATTCACTTTCTAATTACTGTTTTATATCAACAAGATTATATGCTGTAATATATAAGATTTACATATGAAGTACCACTTCAGTTTCTGATAACGCTAAATCACCCCCTTTATTTTAAATAACCAGAGAAAAACTAGTGTTACAAAACAAAGTCGGCGGAAACAAACATGATTACTGGAAACAATATACGTTGATTAGGAAGTCGTGACCTTCCCTGGTATTACCACTTCACTAATTGTCTTCTAAACCTTCATGGTTTCAAGTTCAATAATCCATAACAATTCACTAAAGCAGAACTGTTTTTGTATTTATTTTATACCCGGCTTCTGTCCTACCTGACATGACATGTCTTTAGCTTGCGGTTAGAACAATTAGGTACAAATAACCGAGTTATGTAACACTAACTTTTGTTTCTTTGCAAACTAAAATTATCAATAAGATGTCGAAAGATAGCCTTCACGATTACGAAAGAAACTTCAGCCCGAAACAAGTAAATAATTTGAAGAATAATCTAGTGACAATTGCGGTATTTGTCATAATCGTGTGCTATTCTTTAGAATTATAATAGAACAATAGATTATGGATTTATAGACGCTTTGTGTGCATGTATATAATAATTGTCACATGTTTAAATTTCACCGGTTTATTTGTTAAATGTACATGTATTTCTGAAATAACGTGATCGGCAAATCGGTCACGAGTTCATACAGGTGATTTACGTTGCGGAAAGAATACAAACGTTTCTTTTATGAAGACTTGTCAATGCAACTTCATGTATTACTTGATTTAGCAGGGTTGTTAAGGGGGTAGAAATCAAATCGATCAAGTCGGCTGAGCAATGTTTACATTATAGAATGTGGTGTACCTCTGTTGACAGTGGCCAAACCCCTCCATGTGTATACATAGGGCATAGGGGTGAACACACCAGAGCCGTATTCAACATTTTTATTAAACTTTTTATTGTTCGTTGTGGATTATATTACTGAAAAGAAAAAGATGTCACATATATAGTAGACGTTCGATACCGTGAAATTCGGGCTAATGTGAACAATAATTTTCATAACATTGATGGCCGTATAATGTGAACAATCATTTTCATAACATTGAAAGCCGTATAACGTGAACAAACCGATTTTCGATAACGTGAACACATATCATAATCAGAAGAAAATGAGTTGATTGTAACTACATTCAATTACTAAATAAACTGAGAAAAAAGCTGTTCATAATATACAAGTATTCATATGCGTAACATATTACTTGTACAATAGAATCAAATTAGCCTCTTGTTCACGTGAACAAACCGTTAGGGAGAACACTGTCTGTTTTATTTTTATTGTTTCACGTTATCGAGCGTCTACTGTATAACTTTTGACAGAAAATTAAACATGAACATTTCTGTTTATAATCCTAACTAGCGTAAATAAATTAAATTACATCCTGAAAGGTAAATGAAAGCATTTCGGTATATTTTACTAACTCCTGTTACCGCAGGTAATCAGTTTAGAATGTAAGGGATTGTTTTTGTAGGTTTTTTATTTGTTCCGCTATTAAATTAGTTGGGAACCAGTGTAGACTAAACACAAGTCTGTGTTTACAAATTTAAGGCCATGTTTAAAGCAATATTTACAAAGATAGGCAATCTGGGTCCAAGACATTTGTACCCAATCAAGCTTCAATTCTTGTATGTTAACTGTAGATCTTTAACACTGATTACTAGAGATGGCGGATGTTATTATTAACAACGCATTTGAACTCAGAATTTTGTATACAACAAAAATAAAATATAAATTCTCAGTATTATCTTTCTTGGGAATAATTAGATTTATGAAATTTGCAATTCTACGAAAATAATTTTCACAAATGTGCTTTGGAGAAAACTGTATGTATATTTTGTAGAAATATTTGCTAAAAATAAAACTTTTGTTCCTATTGCATTCCGAGTAACAATTTTGAAATATGTTTCACTATTTCCCGAAAAATGATATATTATTAGTTTTAGCAGATTGTTCCTGATACAAATTAGTTTTAATGCCATATTTATCTCTCTGTCTAACTACTAACTAAAGTAGTATCATATTACAGACAAATGAATGTAATTATCGCACGCTTAGGGCTTGCTCATTGGATGACATACAAATCTAGTAGGCCATTAGGAAAAACAATGCAATTATCTAGCTGTCATAGTAGAAACGTCACGTTTCCGTCACGTCCCTCCGGTCGATCAGGTACCGATTTGTACCCTGTGTTTCTCTTTAGCCACACACCGGAACGGGCCATGGCCAGGTAATGTGCTTGTACACCTGACTTTATGACGTCACGTTTACAGGGAACACGTTGTGTTGTTCGGCTACGTCACTGATACGGGTGGCGTTTGTGCCAAGCGAACGAGTGAACTGACTGATAGTTGTGGATGTTGGGTTGCTATACACGTGAAACACAAGCCAAACTTGGCTCAGTAGCACGGTGCACGGCTACGCGACAACACAAACCACTGAGACACATGTGCGCGCGTACCTCTGACTCAACATTACACTTAGCTTCAGTGTGTCTAAACTATATAGTCACAACAACGACAACGGACAAAGACTTGTAGCTTGTAGCGAGAAAAGTTCGTTTTTGAAAATCCTTACTGTGATTTTGTGCTCACTTTGGTGAATGGTGGCGGTTAGAATTTCAATCGGTGGATCTTAAACACAACATGATGCTGTTTGAGGTGAGTTCAGTTATTGTTTTTGTTTATGTTTGCATTATCTTGTTGTTGTTACTTATGGTGTTTTTATGGTTATGTTTTTGTGCTAGATATATTTAATTCCAAACATGTTGGAACCAAATGTATAAAGTGCAGTTATTTCAAATTTGTTTCTTTAAATAAATTAATACTATAATAATTATTTTACATTTCCAACCAAATATTTAAAATAATAGTATATGAGATTATTATTAGATAGTCAACTGAATGGCCATAACGGACCCTAAGCGAAAGTGTATGCATTTCCGGTTCGTATATATAAGTACGGGACGCTACTTAATTATTTTATAAACAGAGTGCTGTACAGTGTTTGAATTTAAAATATCATTTTAATAATAAAACAAACAATCCATCATCATGTAATCATTAAAAATGATATTTCATTTATTTTTATAAACCACCAGAACTTAGCTATTTTAAATAATAAGTAAGTATTTCATTGTTTGCTGAAATGTAATGTTTATTTTTATAATTAATATATTTGTCACACTGTATTTATTTGTATTGTAACAAAATTGTCAAGTTGCAAAATATTTTATAATCACTAGCTGATATTATTTCTGTGAAATATTTATGTTATGATTAATTTGTTCACTATAAATATTTTCATTGTGTTTTTAATGCATTCATTATTCAGTGAGTAAATAAATTAGCTTGATTGATTATATTTTAAAATATTATCGGTGTAAACTAAATTGACAGTGAATAATGTTAAGTGAAATTAATTGTGTATTTTCCTGGAAACTAATTTATCATTTTATTAACACTTTACTGCAGTCTGAAATGTGTGTTTTAAACTCGGGATTCGAATGTACATGTGTGATAATGAATATATTATCCCGAAGTTATCACAAAGTAATGTAACGTCATAATACTCACTTCCATAATATGTATACTTGTATGCATATTTATAAATGCGGTTTATTGTCAATGATTTTAAACATACATCCTGTTTGCATAATGTCAGTGTTAACATAGCTCAGGTTTTTTTCACACAAATTCTACAAAAAAATTCAAGCATTTGTCAAATTTTTTCCTGCTTGCTTTATATTATCACATACTTCCATATTTATCTTTCACACTTATCTTTACACCTATTTTTAATATGTTTTCCACGTGAGTGTTGCCGTTTTAATAAAATTCTTTGCCCCCGTTATCTTTATAGCTGTCCGTCATACAGTGTGGTTTTAAAATTTGGCATAAAAATGAAATTATGCATTTATGCAGGAAAGCCAGTTACCACATCGGTACATATATCCATGATTTAGATCATTCCGACACGCTATTTTTTATGAAGAGGCCATTGGCCTCGCGGACATTTCGTGTGTGGGTATCGAAGTCTATTGCCCTTCTGCAGTCGGTGTCTTTGATTCGTAGTAGTCAGCCTGTTGGATCCAGCCAGCCAACCAACAAGCAGATACAAGATCAGCAACAGAACAAAACAAAAACTGCACACGGTGTGGGCTCTAGTGGCAGATGACTTCTATTATTCCATTATTAACAAGGTACTTGATGGATCTGTTCTCTCCCCTCATGTTCAACCATTGTATTCTAATTTCCGTTAAAGCTCTATGAATAATCATATTCGTACCATCATCAGTCGCACAGTGCAAGATTAAACATGTTTCAACATGAAACACGATGATTCATCCTCTGACACAAATCTCTTAGCAAACATTGTTCAAGCTAGCTAAACACAATGGAACAAGATATGACCATCGTATTTACTCTCAGATTTTGACAAAGAAATTAATGTACAAATTAAATCACATCTTTTACTTGAAACAAAGTTCAAAATAAAATACAAAAATTCATACGTGTTGCGTGTGCAACGTTTAATAATTTCGGTCTCGGTTGCAATTACAGCTGTCGTTTTACTTAACGTATGGTACCAAACCCTCGCTTCTTCTTGGGATAACATGTTTTACCACAATCGGGTACTGGTTACTCGTTGTCGATGTTGTTGTTGTTGTTGGTTGGTTGGTTGGTTGGTTGCAGTTGGTTCATTGCACTTTTGCGTAGACTGCGAAGGACGACCAGATGTAATTACCATTTATTAATACAAATCATTGGTAATTAGGAAAAAACACCAGACATGCCCTCAGTTGAACAGGTTTGAACAATGAAAAATAGAATTTCAAACATCATTTTGAATACAATAAATACTTTGATTCACAGTGTGATTCTAAGAATTAGATGTGACGGATAACAACGTATTAATTATTTCGTCTTACGAATAAATTGGAAATACACATACAGTGTAGGAAATAGAAGAAAAAAAAACGTGGGTTTTAATAATTGTAATTTGGAAAATTATAGACACCAGTAATGAAGAATATGTGATTGAAAAGAAAAATAAAATAAGCTGATTTTATTGTTATAACAATTTGGAAATCGTGTTTGTGTTATATAAACATAATAATTATTTCTTCACGAATAATATGTTGATATATTATAGTTACAGGAAAATCCAATTATTTCATTGCCAAATAAAATGAAGGAAATACTCTTACCAAAACTATACCGGTTGTAGGAATTCTTGGATTTTCTAGTTTGTCACATATATGTATTATCTTCCTAATATACACCGCTCTTATCATAACTTGTACGATATCCGACGTTCTTATCTCTGTTTGGTTTTTTTTGCCATTGGAAATTATACAATTTGTCGCGGTTTCAGACTGATAAACTTTGAATCGAAAAGTAGACTAGGTCATTTTGACATGCTAGTAAATCTGTTAATTAATTTAATTAACACTTTTAATGAAAGGTGCCGAGTAAGGTATAAAATATATAATATAGTGTCTTATTTGGACAGATTAGTCAGTAGAAATGAAATTTAGAAATTGGCAATATTACTGTAGTAGCATAAAATATGTAGGTAGGTTAATACTCTTTGCAAAAATAACAAATATTACATATTTTCTTTATTTATAAACGCGTGTCGAAACTAAAATCTTAATTATATACTGTAATTAATGTTATAATTCATTTCATATTTATTCCACATTATATTTGCCCGTACATTTTGCTAATTCTAAATCAGCATTTCTGTTTAATTTACATATAAGCTGCACAGCACACTGATATGCAAGCAAGCAATAGTTTTTATTTGTAAACAGTTGGCTAATGTGAATCTAATGTAAAAACAATTACTAATTCCTTGAAGATGGTATAATATACGATATTGAAACACTATCGGTAGCATTGCTGCATACGTACGTATGTATGTATGTACATATATACTAACATGTAAATGTGCGTGCGAAAGTAATATATCATTGTCGTTATCACGTGATAAAACTCGGTATAATATGGTTTTATATTTTGTTTTTAATCGTCGCTATGGACACCGATTCAATCAATACTGAGTTTTGTTTTTACAAGTACCCATATTATAAAATGAACGTTTCCAGAATATTTCTGTATCTATCTCAACCTGCATGTACATATGTACCTGCCATGAAAATACATGTCATTGTCATAATACTTGTCCTTGAGAATCTGTGCTGTGATTGGTTGAAATAATATGTCTGCACTATGTTATTGGTTAGAAGTACAAGTTCGAGGAAACACCAATGTTAAAATATATTATACAGTATTATTAAAAGATAATTTATAGAACAGTATACGTAGGTTTGAAAGAAAATCGCTGTACAAATTTTCCGTCGAAATATAATGCTTGAATCGTATTATTTGTTTGGTTATCGGAAATAACTGAATAACACTGTTTGGCATTCCATTCACGCCATTTCGTGCGAGTTACGACCAGATATATGTATACACCAGACACCACAATGCATATCCTGCACACAATATTCACAACGAATGATGATAAATAAATAAGTTTTTTTCGAATGACAAAACATTGTCGGTTATCGGGAATTTTTGTAACTGTACTTTTTTTTCAGAACGTATTTGTAAATTGCGTTTCAATGTAAAACAATGCGATTACTGATGTTATCGGATTAATTCCTGGTAGCCGAGATTATAAATAGATAATTTCAATTAATTCGAATACCATCCAGCCATAGTGAGTAACGATACACGTTTTAAACATTTCATGTGTATGTATATAAACACCATGTGAAAAATCTTGTTTATACAGGTGTGTGTGTGTGTGTGTGTGCTTAATAAACAGAGTATTTTCAGAATAAATTAATTTCAAAGTTTTGGAATTTGAAACATACTGAAAATGCCTTTCAGCAACCACAGAGATGGCGGTTACCATAGAAGCTGAAATTACTTAAAATTTGTCGACGGCGTTTATTGAGACAAAAGAAATTTGCATATAATTTTGTTCGAATTAAGTGCAAAGCCCACCTCGATATTCCATTAGGTGTCTGGGTCTTTTTTTTTCTTGTTTGTTTGTCCGAAGGAAAGTAATTAGTCTGTAATTAAGTTCTTTGAAAGTGGCGCTGGCCGTCAATGATGGTTCTAGAAGATTAAGGATTTAATGATTTTGTTCTCTGATGTATATTACTAAAGTGCTGTTGATAATTTCTTGTTAATTTTGTTTTACGATAAATAGGTACAGTGCAAAATTTCAAATATGAGACTAACAATATGGTATTGGATTTTGTTACTCCGTGAATTCAATATACACAGGGAGCTCTCTGGACAGGTTTAATCTTGTCCAGTAATTTCCTTTGTTACACGTTGTTACTGCATGGCAAGCTTGCAGTAACTTGCGTGTAGAAAATAAACCCTGCTCTGTCAAGTCACGCATGTTTATATGTAGAAAAAGCGAAAAAGCAAGTTGCTTGATGAGATAGAATAGGACAACGTCAGATACAATGACCTTACGTTTTTGTAGCAGTATAGATACAGTGTACTGTGTTGCTTGCAAAGCTGTACAAGTGCTGTCGCATGTTCATACCGTCCATGTATTTCATAGGTTTCCGTATATTTCACAAATTATTCGCTTGATCCAATTGGCTAAACCTATTTTGTCGTTGCAATTCTTTACCAACATTGCTTAGTGTTCTCCTGGTTTTTACTATTTCCAAATCGGAGTCACTTTGCTTGCTTTCTTTGTAACAATGTATATATTTATGTGAATCCACCACTACTTTGACAGCTGGGCAATCTGATACGTTAAAAGTTGCGAGTTTATTCTTGTCGTGGTGTGTCGAGTTGATTGTCCCAGTGTTAAAATTAGTGTTGCATTTGTGCTCTTTCGTCTAAATATACCATTGCCACTTGCTCTCTCCCGATTGTGACCTATATAATATGCACATGTTCACTCCCGAGTAGTGCATGCTGACTGACTAACTTCTATAATTGAGCACATCAGTGCACTGCATCGTAAACTGTACACTGCACTGATGTATAATTAGAAATAACTTCAAAACCTGTACACTATTTGGTTTGGCAACCCGCACCTATAAATATTTCCACGCCTACTTCATTTACAAACCGATAATTCTGCAACTGCTTTTGATATTCTTTTATTATATAAATGAAAAGACAGCAATACACTTATTTCATACTTGATTATAACTAAATTAACTCTCATCTATATGTTTGACAGGAAGAAGTAATGGAACAGTTTGCACGGATGAATAAACATAGTGAAAACATAAGTCTATTTGTAAAGTGACGACTAGAAATGTTCTGAGAACGGGCATAATAGTAGCTACAGTGCAATTCTACTAGACACTGCTGGGCGTACAATTAAACTGCCAGTAATTGTGCTTAGACTGTTATGTATATGCGAAGTCGGGTCTTGCATATCGGTATGTTTGTTTTTACAAACTTGTTCATTCTGTACTATGCTTCACTGGAAGTGAAACGTTTTTCCTAGTAAAGTTTTCTCATTGGATAAATAATGAATAAGAGCACATCGTACAACATGAACACTTCTCTCTTCTTGGTCGTTTATCGGAAAACAAGTAAATACACGCAGGTATAGGTAAGAGATGTGGTATACACACACACGTGTATGAACTTATACATGCAGATGTTTAAGTAATTATATACATGCAGTGTACTTTATTGATTCAAGAAAGTATTTTTTAGTTTCGTGTCACGCCAAGTAAACATTATAAGGAGAAAGTACTTAAATGTCGCCGAGTGCTGATATGTTATCTGAAAAAATTTAATTGTACCAAGTAGGTGTGTATAATATAAGTGTATACTTGGATAATAAAGTATAGTTAAATCTAGGTATTTATCAAGTTAAAGTTATAAATAAAATTTTAGATAAACATGAAATGAATACATTGAATATTTCCATGTGAAATGTTTGACGATACATATTTTAGATCATTGCTTGATGCACATGAAATTCAGCTTGAATATAACACAGCATTAACAAAACATAATAGATGTGATATTTTTTGTACAATTTGGTGGAAATATGTATAAATAAATACAGTCATTATATAGTAAATATCTATTGTGCGCAGCTTTTTAAATATAATCATAAGATCACACTATTTTATCAATTCAATTAAAAATTCAATTTTACACAGAATACTACCGATAACTATAACTGACAAATTGTTCGGTGTATTCTGCCTTGTCGGATAAAATTTCACACAATGAAAGCAATTTATTTTCGCTATAAATAGTTTATTAATAATCCGTAGCTACGTATTAAAGCATTGTCCTCTATATTTCTGAGAAAGCGTATTAACAAATAATGCAGTGTGTAAGTCATCATCTCGTTGTCATTTGGGGTTCAGGTGATACTGGTTAAACATCGTTTTCTATTTGTATACTTTCATTTTACACTATGCAGAATAACAATAACATATCCTAATTAATATAAGTGTATTAATTAGACAAGAAAATAACTTTCAATTTAAAATATCAATAGTGTATCTATAATATTATTACTCATTTGAAAGCGATAGATAGATCACGAACAAAGACATTCTGTACAACAGATATTGGTAGAACACAAAAATCTATTCTTTATAAATGATATATCGAGCCAAGTCTGTAATTTGAGAAAAAAATCGTATCAATTTATAGACGAGAAGTCATAATAAAGTATCGTGTTAGATTCACAATAAGCCATTTGAAATGAAAATACGTGGAACGCATTAAGTTTCATGTTGTGACGTGTGGGCCATTCACGATAAATGCACAGTGGAATCGAATCCATTAGGCGCAAATACTTACTTTTGTACAATTCAGTCTGAAAGTGCCTTTATGCCTACAATTTCTCCGTACTGAATGTTAAGGACTTTGTGATATACGTCTGTCTGAAGGCAACTACGTACTGTTTTTATTATAACGGTATTCAGAGTATGCATACTAATAACTACTCAGTGTGTTGTCTATGAAATATTAATTTCGTTATGTAATGTAGTGTAAAAAAATGTATAAGTAGCATGCAATGATTAATTTAAATATTTTATGTAAACGAACGGATAAATATTTAATAACGCTCTATATATTGCTTCAAGTATAGAACACTCCCAATAAGTGATGCAATAGATAATGGTAAACAGTATTTTTTTATTTATTTATTAATACAGTTTATAAACAAATCGACCTTCTCACAAAGAATGTTTCAATATTTTCTGAATTTTATTAATATACTTTTTGCACAATGTATTTTACAATGATTATAAAAAAAGTTTCTGCAAAAAAAGACCTTCTATAGTACATATCGTATCAATATAAGGGTAGTTAAAAAATGTTTTTTTTTTAAATCTAGAATACAAATTAATGATTTCCAATTAAATTCCATATCTTTTGTTCTGACTGATAAATAAAATCGCACTGTCATTTGTGCAACAGAAAAATTGTTTATGTTCTCGATTCAATAATGGCAGCCACACTAATTGCGTTCATGGAAGTGCCAAATGAATATCTTTCGATTTCTAATAAACGTACCTAACTCCCCTTTGATTCATGTGGACTCTACCACTTTCCATACCACGATACATTCATGTACTCGTATGTATGTATGTAATTTTATTTTATGGGTGACGACGTGAATGCATTACGCTGTAGAGTACAGGATTACACTATGCATAAATGTGCAGATCAGTTATGTAATAACGAATAATTTATTGGACAACTGTCATTTACGTCAAACGATTAATCAGAATACTTTCTACTGTAATTATGAATCGATGTTAAGTACTTTATACACTGGCAATGTAATGAGTTGTAGTGGTTTTGTTGGTTTCTTTGTATTAATCATTAGGGAGTTCCACTTATTTTATGTTTATATTATATGTCCACACAGGTTCAAGGTCGTCCAAAGTACTACTATACATTAAAGGTTATGATTGATGAATATTTTATTGTCAGACATTTCTACATGTTACATTTTAGACCAATAACATGGAAAATAGAATTCCTAGAACATATTATGTGTATTATATGGTAAAAGTATCAGAAATATTATGAAATTTAATATCAATATGTCAGTTTGGAATACAGATATTTTGTATAATAATTACACTCAATCCGTGAATAATGTACAAGGATGTATGCCGGCGTAGAACTATTAATTTCTTTTTTCTTTGTAATGTCAAGTATCCGTTATCATTGTATCGTATACTTGTATAGTGACTAATTCTTGACAATATGATTCATAATGAATTGAGAACCACTGCTGTGTTACTATTTTGTTATCTTTTATATATCTCTAGTAGACGTGCAGTCAAACAAGTATTTCTCAGTAACCTTATGGGAGAAATCAGGTTTCAGAACCAAACAAATCGTATCTATTCAGAAAATAGTAGTTTGTTATCAAGTTTCTGATATACTGATCTTCCCACATACGATATACGCTATGTACTACAATATATTGAACCTGCTCAAGAGAAAGTAATATGTCGCTTTGAAATCAGTACAATATATTCTGGAAAATCCAGATAAAAATCACAGATTTAAAATAAAATATTTGCATACGTATCAAAAATTATATTCTAATTTTACTCTCTCTCTCTCTCTCTTTCACGAAAATTAATTGAAACGCTGATATTTTCTAACCATTTATCGCAAAACGAATTAAACTGATTAAAACATAATGTAATTGTAAATTGAACCGTACACTTTGCATTTAATATTATCGAATTACTTTCGCAATATCTAGCGCATATTATTCGTAACAATAATCAGATTAATTCGTACAGGCGGCATGGTTTTACATGAACTAGTTTCGTCTTGTCATATCCCACACACACACACACACGCACGTGTTAGGTGTGTTTGTGCAATTGTTTTACTAATAGATTTATATTTAACGAGAAAGTCGACAGGTTAATTTAGATAATCATTCCAATATTTTAACATATGTACATAGATGGCTTCGCTGGCAAATTCTAATATGTATTGTATTGATATTATTCATTTATATAGGATGAGAATTTGAATATCTTACTAACCGCTGCTATTCTAGAATAGAAATATAAACATTATTATTGTGTTGATCTTACAGGTGTACAGTTTTAGAATTGGAGCAATGAACCAATTGAAATAATATAATAATAAATATATTCTCATGTAAATTTTTATTAAATATTTAAACACAGATCCTTAGTTTACTTGCAGAAGAATAAGACTTTTTCGTAGCGAGACATTTTTTGTATTGATGACGCGTTTTGTCAGATGGATTTGAACTTAAGTCCAAGTTGACAACCCGAAATGGATATCCATTTAGCGTACATGTGTACAGGTATACGCGCGCGGAGCTGGTTTTAGAAAAAATGTCTACGTCACGAGACAAAGAAACCACAAAGCTACAATTTGGAAACCGCCCGCCCCATAAATCTACTATCTACATCGAATGTTATTTCTCCACTACTATGGTATATTTTTACCACAGATAGTAGTAGTAGCGGTAGTAGTACATTCCTGTACTGATCACCGGATATGAGAGCATTTTGATGACGTGACACGGTATCGTTAGTGTGCACCGTCGACCCATAACTCCCTAAATGCAAACAATGAACCCCGTATTCCATCCCCTCCCTCCCCGTGCCTCCCTCACGCACCTGTTCCATCGCCCATAGCGTGTTAAACACATTGTCAGCAACCGAGGGATGACATTTCACTGCATGCCTGCTTGCATCCGTCTTTCGACCGAAAACGAAGGTTTTTTTTCACAGAATATGTTCATGCAAGCACAAGTACAGTTCCTGTGGACATTATATAATAGGCAATTATGATAGTGCAGATTGAACAACGAGCATTCAAGATATTTTATCTCACTGTCATCGTGTGACATAACACGACCTTCACGATGTAGACAATAGTAAAAGTGTTTGTATTGTAGGAGGAGTGGGGGTCCTCTTACTACTGGTGATAATGAAGATGTTACTTGGTATTCACCTCAGATACGTCTGGAATATTTGCTAAATCCTACAGTAGGAGAGGAGAGCGGATAGACTCTTAAGGGTGCATCGAAAACATGTTTTCGAAGAAATTTAATAAAATTTTTATGGTGAAAGGTCCTATAGACATTTTTTTTTGTGTGGGAAGATTGTAAATAAAGTTAAGCTGCTATAATTTTTAATACACCTATAAAACAGACCTAAATAAAGTGTCTGCAACCGTAGCAATGGAAAAAGTTTGATATATATTATATATGAGAAATTTTTACTGGTTGTATTGTATATTATTTCAAGTTAAAAATGTACCTTACTTATTCTATTTTTTATAGATTATATTAATTAAAATGAGCGTCTGTAAATATACCTATATGGAGTCTGCCCTAGAGATTAAATGTTGTTGTATATTGTTGCCATTTAATGTACACCAGCCCCCTCCGTGTACCTATGTATCCTGCAGTTCTGGCTGGCTGGCTCTCTAGACCATGTGAGGTTTTTAATTGGAGCGTGTCCTATTTTATCCGACGGCCGTTCGAAAAGTCCAAAATGCATCCCCCATCCATCGGTGGTGTGTGTGTGTCGAGAGGAGAGCAAGGCCATGCGCAGTCCCACGCAGTTATTGATCGTTGGAGGGCGAGCACAAGAGGCGCGATTCTGTGCAGCAACAGCAGCAGCAGCAACGTCGCATCCCGGCTTCGTCTCGCTTGTGATCTCCGGCGAGGTTCTCAACAGTTGGCCCGAGCACGGCGATGTAAAGACGTCGTACCATCGGCACACTCATCATGGGTGTACCCTAGGTTACACCCACGACGGACGCGGCTTCTACGATGGCTAAACGTGTGTCACTCCTCTATTCCGTGTCCGTGCTGGTCTGTAGTACACGTTATTCTTCATATTGTCACAGTATCTGCGGCGGGCAATGTCCTAACACTAACAACAGTGCAAGTTCCCGCGTGTAATGCATAACTGCTCGGATCGAACAGCTTCATCATCGGTGGACGCGGACGACGACGCTGACGGTACTACGATAGTATTCCTTGCGTACACTGGTGCAATAGATTCATCGTCAGACTGGAACTAATACGGAGTTGGCTAGTGTCGAACTGTGAGCGTTGCGATTGTGTGATAACGGCGTGGATGTCCTCCTATCATACGTATCCGAGACACCGCGGTCTGCGGAAAGCGACAATGGGATGGAATGGGAACCAGCGACCTGATCCGGTACGCAAATACCAACATCATGTTATCTTCAGACATTTATATAGATTTCTTAGTTACTTACTTCAGATTAATAATCCACGTATAGAGCATGATTATATGAATTTATTTCTTGTAATTATGATATTACCCGTCAACTTTACATATATTCTAATATTGTGTGAGAATTATAAATTAAATTATGAGCATGTGTAGTTTGATTGTAATCTGTCAACTGCCAAGGATAAAGGTTAATGACCTCCATGGCTGTTTGATTCACCAGGATTTAGTAATAAGTTTCTTTGTGTTCATTTGCTTTTAATTAAAAATGAATTCAATTTCCTAAGACAGCTCGGGATTATTAAATTGTTATTAGCAGAGGAAGAAAAATACTCCTTTTTGTTTTCATATAAGCTACTTATAAAATATCATTTTTTTGAGAATAAAACGCAATATCAGCAGAATAAAATTCAGTGAAATGAATATATTTAAGCTGCTTGCAATACAAAAGTGTTCAAACGAATAAAAAACAATTCAAATCCCCCCGTGTAAGTTTTCATTTGAAAAGAGAAAAGTTCAGAATGACGTTGTTTAATGTAACATCGGTTCTTGCAAAGTTTATATACAGAAAGCATCGTCTGTCTCCCCCCTCACACACCCGCCACCATCTCTTGTAGTAAACGTGTTTTTGCCGGGTATCATATGACATTTAATAACGAGGCAGAGTTAATTACCAAGCAAAGTAATTTATTTACATTCTCATCATTTGAATCTTGTCATGTGTCCCCCTCACCGTCTCCACCCCAACCCTCCCCCCTCATATATAGGTCATCCTTCGCAGCATCGCTAGCTGGCTGGCACATACACACAGGGATTCGTTTGTGTTCCAGTATAGATATTTCCCACAGGAACATAAATTGTACACTAACAGGAACAATTTGTTCACACGACATGTAATATTAAAACGTATATTTTGTCAAAATGAACACTGAACCACCGCCAGACTACACTTCCGTAATACTTCTCGGCTGTTTACATTTCAGAATGGCATTCGGCATTTGCATAAGCGGTCCTTTAAGTTTTACAGAATCACAGCTTGTTTGCCAACGGGACGTTTTACACAAATTTATTGTATACAAGCGGAAAGGGATTTGTCTACAACCATTTGGAATACATATTTGAATTTACTTCCGGCAACTGTAAATAGAGCACTGAGATTCTGTTCAGAATAATATTGTCCTGAAATTAATATTTTTATATTGTAGATATATGTACAGTATATACGTATATAGAATGATGTGATATTTATTTATTATACTTTATCAGATCTCATATTATACCAACATAAAATAAAAATAAATTGACAATATATAATATTTTATCGCTGATTAAATTCTTGTATATCTTATCACATAATAATAATAATAATATATTATCCAAATTTATCTATCATATGAATAATGTAAATAAATAAATCAACAATTGAATTCAGTTCTATTCTGTATTGTTTCAGTATTTATTATCGCGTGTACGCATTTAATAAAGCCACTTTGACGTATTACACTTTAATACCAGTGGTCAAGGACATGTTTTTCGTAACTGTTTTATCGGATAATTTTACGGTCCACTTGCATAACAAAATTGGCATACGCAAATCAAATGGTGTATAACGAATTATGTACCAGTACAAATGGTTAAACAATAAAATCGTTATATTTACAAAGAGTATTGCGTAAATAAAAGTAGGTGTTATACGTAGTAACCATTAATATTCGTTAAATTTGACGTTGGTTTGTACTTTATAAACTATGTATTCCGTTTATTTATCCTCTACACTTTTGAAGTTTATTTTAGCTGCAAGATTTATGTATAGCCCGTGGTATCACGCGTACACAAACTCTACTAATCTCGTACAATGCGGATTCATTAATATGCTACTGTATTGTGTGGACGAAAAATCTGTTGCGCTTCGAAAAAATACACTTGTGTTATTGGTTAACGTTGTAAGCATCCCTGATAAGCCTGACGATAAATCAGTACGAAAGTATTTGCTCTGTTCTATAGGAAGCAACAGGTTTGTTACTACAAACATGGGATTGATAAAGTTAATTTTGCAAGAGACACAATAATAGGGATGATAGGAGAAGTGCGATACTCTTCTAGGAACAGTGTCAGTTATTCTTCAGATAATATTTAATTATCTTTGGCCATGGAATGTTTGAAATTCATAGACATAACATGCGTATGCATAAGAATGAAATATATTGAATCATCACATTATATTCTGGTATGTATGCAGTGAGTTATACATGTATATTTACACTGTACAAGTGTACAGAATAAGACATAAATTTTCTATAAAAACATCAATTAATATTGTACAATTTGAATAAATTAATTTAAATTTGAATACATTTTAGTTTATCTATATTTATTAATACAATACTGTAAATTAATTTTATTTATTAATATTATATTATATTAACACTTATCTATTTTCACATTCATGATGCTAATTAATTATTATGGTTATTGAGTGTGAATTATTATTTGTTTTTAACGCCGGGTTTCTGTGCCGACACAAAGTTATTATGTAATGTGTTAACACGGAAGACTTATTAATTGATTATGATTATAATGAATGATACATGCATCATTAAATTTGTTATAATGTTGTTTTCATACAAATACGAGACTCATTTTTGATTAGTTTGGTTAAATGGCCTCTGTCTGTATAACAAGTTATATTACAATTAATAGTTAAAACTATATCGCTTTTCTGCCAGATTATTGTTGTTTTCTATTTCAAACCTTGAACAATATGCTATAAGAAAATCGTTACAAGTAATGTTCAAATCAGTTGAAAACAATATTTATACAAATATCACACGACAAAACAGACATCAGACGTTTAGTATATACAAAGAAACAGCTATCTTTTGTAAGACAGCTAGCTTGCAAGAATACTACATATAAACCTACCAATAACGAATTAATATTGTAGATATTAATATCGTTTTATAAACAATATTAACTATGACAGTAATGATGTTGAATTTAGTATTAAGTCTTAGTAAAAATACATTTACAATCGCCTCAAGAGAAAATCAATAAAATATCTTATAATCCACTTGACATATTTGCTAAGATCCAATTACATTTACTACAAATAAAAATTAAACTTGTGTTAGTTGATAAAGAAAAAAAACAATGAAATGGCAACGTGTCCTCAAATCATATATTTATAGAACGACGTATTGGCCAATCTATAATAACTGCATTGTTTTCCTTATCATATATTTCATAAGAAATGACACATCATGCTAGAACAATGCCGCTACATGGTCAATCACCAACAGTCAATTGTAACGAAATGTTGGGAAACTATGTTAGTGTAGTACCATATTAGTAGTGGTGAGTGGATGTGATTATATTACACCTACGAGCTTATTAACCATAGTAAATACACACGGCCGAACTCTAATGCACAAGTAAACTTGTTTATTAGTTGGCAATCACAGGAACTGGAGCATGTCCTGTGGCTACTCTCCTCTGACGAGTTAATAATTATGAGAAGATTAATGAACATCACTCGTACTATTAATCGATATTAGTTAATACGGCATATAATCCGTAATAGTCTCGTGTGTGGAGTTTATGCATATACTTAGACGTTGTGCCTTTGAAATGAATAAAACTAGTCTTGTTATTTCACATGAAAGTTATAAGATACTATAACTTTCTGCCTCTGAATCACTAAAATAAATATCTGTGTCTAAAAAACAAAATATTTAAAGTATATAAATATAGTCATCTAATATACTGTTATTCATCAATGAATTAATAAGTTATGCGAGGATGTTTAGTATGATCTAATCTTGTTATTGGTTTTAACTTGTGTACTCTCACAGTTTGTTGAAATATTCACGGCGGGGCGGGGGTGTTGTTCTTCCTACATCAGCCCACTACGATTGAAACTTTCAGCGCGTGGGAATCACAAACTCCGATATATACACACACACAAATATATTTTGTGAACTTTGCATTACATTTAATAACCCTTCATCGTTAACAGCTCACGTTTAATGTACATATACAATTACACCAGCAAGTAAACTGAAGCTTGAAGCATCACATTTCAATTATTCAGCAATATTATAGACACTGAATCATAATGTGTACCTTTACTGTCATAAAAATACAATAACTCATGTTTATTTTATTTTTCTTTATAGCACACTAAAATGTATGTTTAAATATGTAGACATAGCAAACACGCCACGATAAAATGCACATTAAAATATAATGGCGCTTCTTAGGCAATATGTCATCATTTTGACTAATGCATTTTTCAATGGCTTCTATTCAAGACTATTTGTATAGTATAATAATGGTAGATTTATGACAATCTATAGATTTATCTATTAGCGATATATGTGTGGCACGAACAATGGATTTTTAAACTCTGACAATATTATTGACGTTGGAGGTTAGAATTGAACTAAATTCCATTAGTTAAAATTACAGTTACAGATGTCCCCATGTACAGTTTAATTACAAGTCCTGTGTATCGTTGGCAATGTACAAATTATTCAATTTCACAAAATAATTACAACCGTATGTCACACTGTAGTATTCTATGAACTGCGTGTATTCCAGCTAAAAAATGTTTAATCCCATTAATTGTAAATACAATGTTAATTAACATTGATGATAAATTTATGTATGCATGCATGCATGTATGTAACTGATGGTTGCCAGGTTTGTTCTGAAATTAGCATACATAGACGTATAGCACGTGTGGTGTCGGTGTTACTGACAGGATATTTACATACTTGTTGGATAGACAAGCTTGATTAATTAGTTTTGTGTTTATTTCTGTCTGTACAGAGTCCTGCTTCACATCATCACAAGGATGTGCTATCGAAGTACGGTGGGACCAAACCGCAGACCTCCAGCGCAAAACACCTGAAAGTGACCACAACAACTAGAAATGGCCTGTCCTCATCGAAATCATCACTAATACATCCAGAGGTCAGTCGAGATACTAGTGTAATACCACGTATCACTGATTAGAGATTTTGAAATAAATTTCAAATGCTACCCTTCTGAAACTTTTCAAAACTATTTCAAATTAAATCTAGATCTGTATGATATGATACAATATTACAATCAGTAGTTGTTAATTATTGTTATTCTAGTTACCACTTCTGGAGACAAGCAAATCAACATCTCGCTTGAATTTACAATCACAAGGAAAGACTGCAAACACCCCTGTCACCCCGATATCAGACAGTTTCCCCGCCATCAACAATAATCTGCGATCTACACATCTGACTCGTGCCACGTCAAACAATAATATAGAAGATGCCAGCCATCATCAGAAACCATTACCACTAACTCCGACAGGTAACGCACACAGATTCAATACTATTCAATACTTTTGCATTTACTACAGTTCAATTAAATGGCATAGTTTCTATATAGTGAAACTTTCGTTACAATTCATGCTCTGCATTCATTTCGATATTTCTGTTTTCATTTCCAACGCTACCTTACCGATAAAACAGAATACTTGAAATGTCGAATTCATTGTACCGTATGATTCAATATATGCGTTACACTTGACATCAAAGTCTGCATTGTAGTGCGATAGTGGTTTTAACCGGGGAATTTACCGTTGCCGATTAGATACCCATTGTGGCGGAACAGACTAGCCCTCTTTGACCGCGTGTATCTACTTACTGCTGACATTTCGTTTAGATAACGAAATTGTTTAGATTTGCGTTAGGTGAAGCAGACAGATAAGAGTTCTCATGTGCCTCAAGTGCGCTTAGTTCAGTGCAATTTCGATAATCGTACAAATATTTTATGAAATACTCTAATGCCAGCGGTTCAGCTTGAATCTCAAATGAAAGTGAACAGTATCCAAGTAAAATTACGTTGCTTATCTGGGAAATAACATTAATTCTACTAGACATACCTCAATGTTTGATTCGGGATTTAGATTGAACTCTGTCGTAGACATCTGGCATTGAATGGTTATATGATGAATGTGGCAGTTCCAGCTATCTGCTGTTACGAAGTATCTATTTTATGAAATTCTGTCAATGTTGAACTGAATATACTGATGAATATAATGTAATAGTATCGTATAAATGTTCTCGATTGTTATGCATTATATTCCACTGCAGCCATGACCCCCACACGGAAGAATATGATTTGGGTCGTAACTAATACCTATAGAAATAAAAATAAATGTGCCCTTAATAGATATGACCTAGATTTTGAACCGTACCTAGAGCACAATACATGTGATTTATGAAATGTACCTGACAAATTGTTTTGCTATTGTATATTATTAATCAGACATTTTTCACACTTTATCTTGCGGCTAATGGAAATTTAAATCATTATTCAAAGCGTGTTATTACATTATTGATTTTACCGGGTGGGGATCTCTCAATGTTTAAATTAGTTTTACAACTTTGGTTTAAAGTTATGATACTAATTAGAACGGAATATTTGTTTCCAAAATCAAAAGTCAATTTTCCAATACACCCTGAGGATTATATTACTTTTAGCTTTATCTGCGGCTAACATAATAATTATTTCAAATTTTACGAAAACTTTATTATTATCAAAAGTTGTATAACGTACAACACCGAATTATTATTAACTTTGAACGATATAACTAAAAATACATCGAAATATTGTTTCATTTAAATGGAACGAATGTCTGATGCCATATATTTAATGGAAATGCATTATATTTCATAACGAAGTTTCATAGTTGATTTTGGAACTTAAAAGGCGGAAGATGGTTCATTGTAGAGCCTGGATGTAACCTTTGAAGATGAAAATGTCACGACCTTAATAGCTGTTCACTAACTTCTGCAGAATGTTGCTAGGTTTTTAAATTGCAGAGTTTTTTTGAAGGAAAATATTGCTTTGATATTATAGAATATATAACAGGGTTAACATTTGTTTTACAAGTACATGAATAAATTGAGAAAGTACATAGTAGAAATTGGTTATATTGTGCTGTTATTGATGAATTCCTTTCAACTTTGTATCCGTCCTTATGATGTGAATACATATTTTTCATTTTCTTTACAGAGGCACTGAAAGCGTATGGTAATAAATTGACTGAATTCGAACGTGCTGAAATCGAGAAATACCCTGAAATATGGTATTTGGGCTTGGACGCGTGCAAGATCCATGGGGAGCAAGGAGGATCACAAAATGGCGGCTATGATGACGACAACGGCAGTTATAATAAGGTAAAGTAACTATACTTGCTTCGTTTAAAATCGAACATACATTATTCATATTAATCATGTCAAAGTGAAAATTAGAAGGAAAGACATAGAATTATTGAATTATTAACTAGAGTATATCAGTATTATCTTGTTAGCCGATATTAAAGTTATAATCACTGATAGTATTAGTTGTTTAACATGTAGATTATAATCTATGCTAGAAAACAATGTTTACAAGTCTGGCGCCACAGATAATAAACACATTTAAATAATATTTTGAACCTATCTACAATTACCTGTCTTTAAAGAAACCTGTTCTAAATACCACATAACGTCAAATTTCCAAGAAATATAATTCTAGAAAAGTATAAACTTTATCAAATTTTTATTACACGAAAATGAATATTATTAATTCAGGAAATGCAAAGATGAAACGATATAAAAATTATATGATTATTACCCTACAATATTTCATTTATGTTCTTTCTTTAGTTCTTATGATCAATAATATT
The DNA here is from genome assembly GCA_022063505.1 of Calosoma granatense. NCBI lineage: Eukaryota > Metazoa > Arthropoda > Insecta > Coleoptera > Carabidae > Calosoma > Calosoma granatense. The sequence continues at coordinate 1,001,557 of JAGJTL010000059.1, forward strand.
TCACTAGAATATTTGATTATACACAAATTAAAGTGCTTCGTAAATAATTTATTTTATTATTTAATAAGTTTATTTTTAAATAAAATCCATATCAGTAAATTTGTATTTGATAAAGTACGGAAAACTTATAAGCCTTCAAAAGAAAAATAGGATTCTGTGAAATTTCGATTTTCATTATGCATACACATGAATTGATATTGGAAAATTTGAATTTTTATTGGAAATGCAAGAAAACATCACGCGGAAGGTAGATTGAACGAAGTTGAGGTAATTCAGGTGTCAACACGGCCGTTATCAAAATACCGGAGCAACATTTATTTTTTTTTCTTCCTATATAAATATTGCATTGCAAAGTTAATTTAAAAAATAATAATCAAGATACATCTACTTATTCTGTTATTCGCTCCACTGTTATCATGTTTAGTCGTTTGATCAAATATTCCTCATGCAATATGTAAAAGCAATTTAGTAAAAAATAGCTAAATAACACGTTCATAAATATAGGTAAGCTATTTTATTCCCCATATACGTGTATATAGCAGCTAGTTATATTTGTGTAGGGACAATTCCAAGTAATAATTCTAGTTAAATATTTCATCGGTAACATCGCAACCAGTTATGCTTGCGTGTTGTCTATGTAGACTGATATTATAATTTCGCATATAATATATACGTACATCGAGTTGTGCCTAGTAGAATCACGCGAAACAAAAGTATGTTCAAACTGTTTATTTGACGCTTGGAATTTACATTTTACGACATACAATTCTGCGTTTTGTTTACAGAAAAATGTGGGTCACTGATTAAAAAAAATATGTCAATATTTCTTGACACAATTACGAATAGGTAATAATATGATTGTTGTACATTTAATGCAGAACAATGAAAAAAAACATATCCATCCATTTACCATGAAATGGGGTCGGTTTTTGTTAGTTTGTACAATACAGAAAAGTAGGCCTAGGACGTACGCGATATTAACGTAGTGGCAGAAGTAGTTAAAACAGGGTATAATGCTTTAATTAAACACACGAAGGGTAATGGATAGAGTGGATGAAGAGTGCCTTTATTACACATTAAAAACATCATACGTCAACTCACAAATTACATTAGTTTCTTTTTCTACTTTTTGGAAATGTTTTATAGAGATCTGATTTAGAGTGTAATTAGTTTAACTATTTTTTGTCAGCTAAATAAAATGATTAATTGACCGACCTGTTTAAACATGTGAAATATTTGACAATTATTATTATTATTTATAGTGCCGCATATAAATGTATAAATTTGGAAAATGTCACCTGCACCAACAGTGTATACCGTCAGTACGCAGTAATAATTCTTCCAATTATTATTGTTATTGGCAAAATGTCAAACTAGTTGTAGAATTATGCTGCAACAAGACCTATTAGAGTTTTCAAAGTTTCTTTCCTTTCGGAAATATACGGAGAAAAGCAAAAGGACACATTCTATTTCTGTCACACTGTGAAACAAAGAAAAGTTCGGGTGATTCATGTTCACGTTCCACACCAGGCGACCAAATCAAAATAGTCGACGCAGAGTGGAAAATTTTCTCATGCATACACAAATTAGCCAATGGCATATTCTTTCTTCTTATGCAAACCGAGTTTGAAGATGTTTACACAGTGTACAATCAATTTACATATTGTCAACTTGGTGCTTTTTTCAAAGGTTTTCTTACATTCTGAAACGATAATTATTATGTAAAACTATTCTGGAAACTAGAGCTAAATCTAAGATAGTATTCAAAGAAAAAAAGTATCCATTTGTCTTTGTGATAATGTAAATAAATGTAATGCAAACTGTGATTCCTTGCATTTTAGTACTAGACTAAACAACATATTTCCGAATCTTGGAAAATGCAAAGTTTATATACATGTTTTAACAGTAGAATGAGTAGAATGTTCGTGACTTAAATTCACAGAATAATGAATGCAATTGTTGTCGAATTTACTAATAATAAATGGACTGTTTCCCACTAACTCTATCTATATATACACGTCCCCAGCCATCAGATTCTCGGAATCTAATTTTGCACTTGTAAATGATTGTGATTACAGGTTCTGCATGATCACATCTGCTACAGATACGAGATACTGGAGGTAATTGGTAAGGGTAGTTTCGGACAGGTTATTCGTGCGTTGGACCACAAGACCAATCAACATATCGCTATCAAGATAATCAGAAACAAGAAACGTTTCCACCATCAGGCACTGGTGGAAGTACGTATCCTTGACCATCTGCGCAAGAAAGACAAGGACGGCACACATAATGTGATCCACATGCTGGAGTACTTCTATTTTAGAAATCATCTCTGCATTAGCTTTGAACTGATGAGGTATGTAATCATCGTAACTTCACATGCATATGCAAACGTTTCAATATATTTACATATTCGTGCGCTGCACTCGGACGATAATATCACCGTTACTGGCCGGTTTAAAATAGATTCGAATCCTAGTTATAAAATTTTTCTCTCGTGCAAACACTATATTATCTTCAAATTTCGTTCTAATTTATTGGTACAAGTTACAAAGGGCCCTTATTAGAATTTGTAATGAGAATATTTTTATGTTATCAGGTTTAATTCATGCATATAGTTCATTCTGTATATATTATTATTTACCAAAGCACTTACTCTTGACATTCTTAGCGATACTTATGGAGAATATTTCTGTGTTTCCAGCCTAAACTTGTACGAATTGATCAAGAAGAACAACTACCAAGGATTCAGTCTGAGTTTAATCCGAAGATTTTCCAATTCACTTCTGAAATGTCTTAGACTGCTGCAGAGGGAGAACATTATCCATTGTGATTTAAAACCGGTAAGTTTTGTAATGTGACACTTGTAAGAATCTTATTTCCCTGTACTATAGTCTACCGCGTGTACATCTGGTCCCCCGCAGCGTCGGGGCAAATTTATTATTTAACGGCTAAATAATAAATTTATAATAAACCGAATTTCAAAGCGCACAAAAATAATATAAATATTAAACGTGACATTTAGAAAGGAAAAAACATTTTCTTTTAAAATATGAAAATAACAACGGAGGCTAAAATTAATTTTATTTTATCTTGGAAATAATTTATGGCTTTGCGCGGCACCAAGCCATACGTTCGTGTCTGTCTCGCAATTTAATAAATTTCATGATTATATATTTAAGGTAAGACAGAGAAAAGAGTAATATCCGGCATCCAAGAGATGTCATATTAATTGGCCTAATCAAACAGTAAGCACAGTAGATGACAAACATTCCGTGAATCCGTTGCACCGAAAGTCTTCAGCACTGCAAGCATTACATAGAGATACATCTAAATGACATTTACATCGTTACAATATCCCAACAGAAACATGTAATTTAATAGAAAGTTTTGTCACGCAACCAGAAATTACGGAACGCAAAGATTTTATTTAATGTACGATGAACACGAACCCTTTAAACTATAAAGACCCCCCCACCATCACCCACCAAATATACTCCTAGCCAGATGTATTCATTGTCCGTGAACAACAGATTGTGGAAGTCTCTTCTTCTTACTCTTCTTCAGTGCACCGGGTTGTTTCTTGTTAATCAACAAAGTGGATTACAATGTTGCAATTGTTTCTAAGTGCAGTACACATTTTATTTCCATTTTCCATACACTACAATCAATGAATAACTTGTTACAGTGGATGAACTGTAGAAATTACTCCGCATTCTGTATTTTGTTGCCAGACACATTTAATGAAATACAAATGAATACCCGTGAAATCACCGAATGAAAATCATTTATTTCACGGTAAATAATCCGAGATATATAACGGAAAATGTATTATATTTCTCCGGAGATGTCATTAGTTTTTCCCGATAACGTCGAGATTAACGGAAATTAATGTTAGCGGAAGTAAATATTATTTTCATGAATACCAGGAAAGCCTCGTAAATTTTCACCGATAAGTCTTATTGATTTTCTTGTGGCAGCAGTATTATAGCAACAGTAATATCCTATTTCTTTCTCAATGTTATTTTACACAAAAAGGAAATACATATATAACATTTTCTATATTCAAAGAATGTCTCTTTTACTATACGTATTTTTCTCTATTAAAATATGTTTTATTGGCATTTTATTACATGATTAATGGGGAAATGATTCATTATCTTGTATTTGCTATAAAGTTTTTTGTAATTAAAATTTCATAACACACAATTAATTAATGAGTAAATATAATCATATTTTAATTGCATGTTAATATGAAATTAATAATCGCTGACACGACGGATTTTAATAAAAGATTTCTAAAGGGTATTCTTCTATTATATTCATACAGAAATTTAATTTCAGTAATACAAACAAATGACAAATCCTACCGTCTCTAGAACACTGTAAGCCCCGCCTGAAACAAAAGAAAGCCTGCAACAAAAGACACAGCCATAAGTATTTAAAACTCTTTTGTCGATTCGACAATCCATCTTGGCTTGGGTCTTTCTTTGTCTGTTTGACTGTTCTCGCAGTGAGCGTTGAGTAATGATTCACGCTACGTACGGCTGGAAGTTTGCAGACGGTTTCAGAATGTAAATTTAACGAAAGACCGTATCTCTCTTAACATCACACCCCTCTGGTCTGACCACAAACTGTGAGAAGAACAATATCCGTCTCATTTCACGCCACACTTTGCACCATCTCGCATTGAATCTTAAGAAATTCAGGCTCGTACAACGCTGTGCCTGTAACAGACGTAGACGACTTGTCATATTGTACAGAGTGCAGGATAAAAGGACTACATTATACAGAATTATTGTTACAAGTGGAATAATTAAGCGTGAATAATTGGTATAATTACTTACAGAACAGTCCGGGAGAGTGTTGATCCTAGATTATTAACTTAAGCTTATTGTTTCCATCTACGTAAAGGATATTTGTCGAGTGTCAGCGCAGATATTTTGACAGATATCCATTACCATTTCAACCGTTCACAAATGTTAACTTTGACATGTAAACCAAAACCACAACTGTCAGAATTTAAATGGATGCCACATTTCATATCTGCTGGATCAGTGTATTTTATCTTGCAATTAAATCATGACTAGCTTTTATAAACATTGCTATAATTAGTGAGCACGTCTTTTCAAGTGAAACATTTTTCTCCTCTTTGTAGTTTCAATACTTTGTTTACTAATTCTTCTTTCGTAAATATACAAGAAAGTTGTGCAATGAATATCACACAGTATTTTTATTTTATTTATGGCTTAAATATTAAACAAGTAAATTAACTTTTCTGTTCGTGGAACTTTCCGTACACCGGCTCCGCTGTTGACTTTCCACCGTGTATCGCACCAAAGATGTTTTATTGAAAAACATCCGGTTCATAATTTACATCTTTCCTTTGCCGTGTTGAATAAGCCTCACGCCTTACGCGATTACCCCCTGGAGAATGTAAAGAGGAAGGGCAGGAATACTGTTGCTCCTGCTGTTTTTATCCCTGTGCCCGCTACGAACCCCAGTTTCTCATTTCGACCCTCTAACATTTATGACCTTGTATGTGTGAATTTTACAGGAGAATGTTCTGCTCAAGCAGCGTGGTAGCAGTTCCATCAAGGTCATAGACTTTGGAAGTTCTTGCTACACTAACCAGCGGGTCTACACGTACATCCAGTCACGGTTCTACAGGTCACCAGAGGTTATACTCGGCTTGACTTATGGAACAGCCATTGACATGTGGAGTTTAGGTACGTTCGGCATGTGTGTGTGTGTTTGTATAGTAACCGTGATATATGTATATTGTATTAGTTTTCCAAATCGGAACAGGATTGATGTGTTCTTCTGTGAATTATTTATTGTTTGCTTTTGCATGTATAAAACTACAGCAAACATACTATACAACATTCAGGCCTCTGCCGCAGCTAAATAAATTTAATATCATCGTCTAGTGGTAATTGATAATCGCAGCCTACTTATATGCGAATTGAGAACTGGCCGAGTATAGGTAAAATTGGTTTTTCACGTTACAGGATGTATTTTAGCGGAGCTGTACACGGGCTATCCGCTGTTCCCAGGAGAGAATGAGGTCGAACAACTGGCCTGCCTAATGGAAGTCCTGGGAGTCCCGCCAGATGAGGTCATAATGGCCGCGACGAGACGGCGACTATTCTTCGGTAAGCTTCGGGAATCTATACACCGTATTACCGTTACCGTTACCTGATCCGATTACGTAGTGGGATGGTATCCTTCTCTCACTTGTGTGATTTATCATCGTCATCGTTTCAGATTCGAAAGGAAACCCTCGTTGTATTATCAACAGTAAAGGCAGAAAACGTAAACCTGGCTCGAAGAATCTGGCCATTGTACTGCGCTGTAATGATTCCATGTTTGTCAACTTTATTGCACGTTGTCTAGAGTAAGTAGTACTCGTACATGTGTACGTATCTCAGAACATATTAATGTTGAAAGGATATACTACAACTTTAAACGATCCATATCACTTACTTCTCTTTACTTTAATTAATCGTAAACTTGTTACATTCTTCATGTGTTACGTCTGCCATTGTTTATCAACGTTTATATTTATTGTTATTGTTCTCTGAAACGGATGTATGCCAGTGCTATTATTCCCATTTGTTTTCTATGAATTTTGCGGTAGTATATAAACTGAATTAACCGCTCCATAAATATACTGTCATATGTACTCTATGAATCATTAAAAGAAGATATAAGCAACATTATATACAGGATTATGAGTTCTGAGATTTCATGTGTTATAAAAACCTGTACGACATTCGCCTAATATAGAATAATATTGTATTATAGTATGGTATATGACGTACTTACATATATGTGTGACTGACATATGTATTTATTATTGTTCAGATGGAACCCCAAGAAACGTATGACTCCGGATGAAGCGTTGCGACATGATTGGATGCAAACGTCGTCGAGTCATAAGCAGAGTGACCTGCGACATAGTCACTCGGAGGTGAGTGTGGGCCATCAAACACTTACAACCAGCACCGTCAGCAATGGCGGAACTGCCACGTCAAATGACAATTACGCCGCTTTCCGACTGCAACATCATCACAAGATCTCATCGACAAAGGCGACCATCGAAAAACTAAAAACTAGAACAACGGAAACTAGTAGAATTCACGATAGCACTTCCGTCGATTCTAACCTCAACGATTCGGGCACCTTTCTACCACCGATACTCTAGTCAAAACGTAAAGGTCCAAAATGTTTTCGGTACTGTCTGTACTTTACTGTTCAATCGAGACCAAATAACTAGAAATTGTACGTATAAGTACATATACATACGTGTAGTTAGTGTACTTAGTTGTACTGTTGGATTGTATTGACTGTTTCCCCGTTACTACATCTAACCTAACTAAAACTACCCATAGATCTTTGTGTATGGGACGAAATGTCACAAGTATGTATTCATACGGTTACCGGTAGCGACCGGTACATCAGTTCTGCGTCAGTAATACATGCAATGGATATTGGTGATCAACTATAGTGTATGTATGATATGTTTAAATGATACTTATAATTGTCTCTTGATTATTATTATTATTTTTACTCTATATTCATATCAGTTAAACACTGTCTCATGTACATGTGATATTTTTGGGTTCTAGTTTCTCCTTTTTTTAGTATTAACTTTTTAGTAAAACGCAGTTCCCTAAATTTATATTTATTGTTTTCATTAAAATTTAACGTAAAACATATTTTGCATTGAAATTTTTGTTTGTTTTTGAATTAAAACTATCAAAAGTCGTTGTTAATTATTATATTGTGTGCATCCATCTTAATCTCTTTGGATTAAGAAAATAGGATAATTATATAGTGTTTTAATTATTAATAATTCTTCTTATGCATTTATTTAACTATGACGTTTTGAACTGCCTACATCTGTTAATTAGCTTGATTTTGAGTATAGTTATGTTTTAGTAATTAAGATTTAGTTTTATATTTATAATTATTCATAATTAAGTATAGGTACATATAATTGCGAATATCTTATTTATTATTTTATTCGGTTCTCTAAGACGGACAAGATCACAAGAAAACTCTGGATTGATTATTTTATAAGAAACTGAACTATAAATGTGTGCTCCCCCGCCCTCGCCCCCCAACCATGTTGTGCCCTGTCAGAGCGCGCCAAACTCGCCCCCCTCTCGTACGCCCATGTACCCGTGAAATCAGAGATGTGTAAGAGAACAAATAATATAATGGTCTATAGTTGGCCTAAATCATACTTAGCATCTAATACCTATTGTGATACACATCAATAATAGTGTGTAATAGATACGATTTCATAGACGTAACATTTTAGCAAAAATTCAAAGTTAAAATTATAATGATTCTCACTTGAAATTAAGCACGTTTTTACGAAATTCGATTGAAAACAAATTGTCATCATAATATTGTGCTTTTATACGATTGAAGTACGTTCATATCATAGTATTTCAAATGAAACAGATACAAAATAATTAAAAACAAATAAATAAATAAACGGAAGATGTTTTAGTGAAAAAAAAACAGAGTTTATAGGAAAATCGTACTTCTCTTGACATTCATCATTTACACCAATGTGTGTGTGTGTGTGTGTATGTATGTGCGTGTGTGTGTGTGTGTGTGTGCATGGATATTTCAGTATGTATAACTTATATCGAATACATACTACATATGTTTCAAGTATTTATTTACGGATAATATGTTTCAATATATTTTTATAGAAATAATAAGTTTCAAAGCACATATAAAATATGTACAGTTACGGAATAAATAAATATATACATTCGGGTGTGAAATAATGTTTTATTTGAAAGAGCAGTAATTATATTAGTATTAGGTTATTATAAAATGGTAGGACAATATTTGGTAAACATTGTATTTAATAATTATTTCTTAACTGTACATATTGTACATTACTTGCTCGAGAATGGTTATTTGACGAAATGCTGCTGCCATTCTGGAGGTTTTAGTAATAAATTATTCATTATTTCATTTGTTTTTGTGTTCCATGCTGTACTTCTCGAACGTAAAACAGTTTGTTGTTGAACTTGATTTCAAATCAAAATTTTCAGTATAATAATAAAGATATTTTCAAGGATTTCATGTACATAAACTTATATTGTTAAAATGTTTAATTTTATACACCATACTGAATGTTTCTCACCAGCTTAGAGGTATTCTAATATTATTTGTAAATTTCATTGTAATTATGTTGATAATAAAGACTGATGGAGTGAATATATAGATATATACTTGTCTCATTTTAACCATTCCTGTAGTGCAAAACATATAAACCATATACAAATCGGAAAATTAATCAGACTGACGAAAAAAGTTAATCAAATAAAAATTAGAGCTCTAATTATATACAATAATAATCAAAGCAATATAGGATAATTAGCGATTTCTAGAATATTAATATTTGATTACAGAAAGAATAATACGTAACTATTTTCTATATTTATAATTTTACATCTTTCTACAGATTTTATATCAAATAGTGCAATTTTAATCTGCACTTAGACATTGCATTTTTAAATTTCATTAAAATTGTGCGCCGATTTAAATTAATTAAAATTCGATTGAGTCCAAACTAATATGAACAAATTATAGGATTTATAGGAGTTCATCTTTATATAACATTCATTAGAAAGGCGCCAAGCACACGGTCCCATGGTGTAATGGTTAGCACTCTGGACTTTGAATCCAGCGATCCGAGTTCAAATCTCGGTGGGACCTCATCCAATTTTTATTTTTTTTTAAATTGAAATACATAATTTACTGTTCCATTACAGCAAGATGTATACATTGCTACTGCGGTATAAATAAATGTAATAAATAATGTATGATATTTAATTGGAATGTGAATTGTAGTAACACTATTTTTGTTTAATTTCAGTATCTGTACATGAATATTGACCTCTGCTTCTGTGCACCAGGATTTATTCGTAGCTGATAATAATATATATAACTAAAATTAACAACAAAACAATCACGAATTCAGTGTCAATGTGATATGATAGCAATGAGCTGTCAGAATCCGGTATCTCAATTATAATTTCTTGATAGTCAACTGCACATTGTCCCCTTGAAACAATAGAGAATTGGTGCAACAGATTATTATTACGAAATATGTAATATTAATGTGTAATAATATTAATATATATTTGTTTACCAGAAACATAACCTGAACTTTGAGTATTTGATAAAGTATTTGACATAAACTTTACGTCAATATGCATAAATTAAAAAAAAATTGTTAAATAATATTTGCTTTCATAAACAATTTACTTGTAATTACGTAAATTAAAGTAGCAAAAGTATTGATGATAATTTGTTTATTCCGGGTTTGATTTCAACTTAAATCTCGAATCAAAATGAAAAATATCGAATCTCTTCAGGAGCTATTTGACTAATAAACAGTGTAGTTTCGTTTTGATATTGTTGATTTTGATTCGAGATTTGTTGTTGAATCGCGTCCTAGAAATCAGACATTAGACTCGTATAAAACACGGATTAAAATATCTGAAATTGATGGACTCCATTAAGAACTTGAGTTTTGTGATTTTCTATACATACGAGATCGTTTTACATTGGTAGAAATAATAAACTAGATATAATCTACTAATATATTGTTACTGGAAACATTGTGATAACAAACAAACAACATTGCATTTTCTAAAACGTGAGCAAGTATTCGTAAACGTCAGCTAACTGAAAAGTGTTTTTGTTAGATATAGCACAATGCGTCATTTGTTGCAATTATTAGAGATCAATGTTCGAAGATTAACACTATGGATAACAATAGCTGATAATATATATAGAAAAAATGATATCTCAACTTTCGCACTTTTCACACAGGTGACTGGAATATTACACAATAGTTTTTTTCATAACAACACTTTTATAAATTTGCTATATCTATCTACGTATATTGACTTCTGTACCTATTACAAATTTTAATTCAACTCATAATAAAAATTAATCTTGTTAGCTTTGAAATTATCGATGAATCATGAATAAAAATATAGTTTATTTTACAATAAATTATTGGTTGATTCATCAAATAATGTAATTTCAATATTCGAATTAATAATTTCTCTGAATCATGAACTAAATCTGTGAAAATATCCTTTGAACCCGAATACAATGCACAACAGACTACATATATACTTACACTGCTGTTGTGACTAACGTCAAGTTTATTGAATATTTCAAGGACACTGATTAGAATGCATGCAACAAAGCAATATCACGTCGTCAAATTATAATGAAATTCACGTAGGTTATAATTAGCAAATTGCTTTTATCACTAAAAGTACAATAATTTTTTATTTGACAACTTTACGGAAAGTGACATGTAACATGTAATTATCAATACCTTGTTTTTCTAGCAATATAAAATGTTAAGTAAATATACACAAGTTATTTTAATAATTCATTAGTTTCACCTATTAGATGTCCTTCCAGGGTATATCAAGATAAACTGCTGACCACGTACTTGTATTTTTCTGTTAATTATCTGATTTTTGGATCTCTGATATTTGTTATCATGTGTCATATGTCAAAAATGGGTAAATTATATTTGATAAGATATTTTTGTAGCAAGTGATTGCCTTAAAAAAATATGCCAAATATGTTAAGGACACCCTGAGTACCTTCAATTTAAACTAGTAATAATAAATAACAGTTAAATTAAGTTAACCTATACACAGTTGCGGTAAATACACTAAATGTAACCAATCAGAATACCTGAAGTATCGAGCATGCGCATAATGATTTAGTATATCCTATTAATTTAAAACCAGGATTCTTTATTTAAATCTGAACGGTACATATTAAAAAGAAAACACTAGAGTTGATTTTTGAAGATAGATATTTGTTGCTCTAACTGTGCGATAATTCCTTTAAATCTATCCAAATAAGTAACAATGGTTTCACGTGTCCTTTGTCTTTAGTTGTAGTGGCCGCGTGTATTACAAGTCTTCGATCCTGAACTTTGGTTCCGTTCAAAGTATGATTAGAGATAATGCACCCATCATGTGTATAAGGTAAGAAGCATCCTAGTGCCCGCGGACATTTGGTGATCAGTGCTTAGTAGCTACGATAGCAACTGACTTAACATTATAGTTAAATTATCCACACGTACGTACGCACATAATCGCACCGAGTTTACATAATCCTTCATTGCCAAGGTAAGTTAGTTTATTCAGTACACTTATTGTTAATCATAAATTATTAATTTATCATACAATCGTAAATTATTATTTATCATACAAAATTATTAACTTGGTTGTAGAAATATTTACTATAAATTAATTTTGCAAAATTAAGTTATTATTATGTAAAATATTCCAATATTAAATATAAAACGTTTCAGTATATCTAATAGTGTTTATATATGTTACTGTTAAGGAAAGTAAATGCTCACTACATAAATCAACTAATTTTCTGATAAATACTACATACATAAAATATACTAAACTGTACATTTATTTAACAACTGTTGTGTAAAATGCATTACGGACAACACTGCTATTAATCAATATTTTTCTGCAATATATTTGTATGGAAATGTACAAGATAATAAACTAAAGTTATGTATTAACAGAAGGAAAACATTTCAAGTATTAGTATTACTTAATAAACAAAATATTTGAATAATTACTAATTATTTGCATAGAAATTAAATGCAAAATCGTATAACTATCATATATTGCATTGGTATTGCATACGTATATTTTTTTTCAATTTTCATACTTTCAAATAGCGAGTAAATAATTTTGATTGTGCTTAACACCCAACATAAATGCTTAATTTCAACAGTGGCTTTTGTTTAATTGAAGGTTGAATATCAACGTTTAATTTCTATCATACAAAACTATTTATTATTTAGGTGTGTGATAACAAAACACACATATGTGTATCACATTGTTTTCAAATAGCACAATTCAAAATATGAATCATATTCGAATGTGATTTGAGAACGTTGAAATGTGTTACTAAGCAATGTACTTGTCTAACCGTTTACATAAGATCAGTTCTCATCCGGGGTTATCATGTCTCAGGGTTCATATGTCTGAAAACAAGTCACAACTGAACATTAGAACATATTTGTGTTAAATGACACTCTTGTATATTAAGTTAAATGTGATAAGAATTAATTGGTATTAGAGATATCGATAACCCATGTTTTATATTTAATTATTTCCAGTTTAAAAACAAACAACAACAAAATGAAAATATCTAACGAGATATATTGTTATTAATTCGATTAAATTAAATTTAAAAAATTGCCACAGTCTGCAACAATGCATGAGCAAGTTCGTTAGTTCTGATTATGTATTGTAAAACATTAACGCCGGAATGTAAATACGTAGATTCTTCATTGGCATATTATAAGGAAAAGTATGGTGTTGTAATTCTCCCCGTTACATTGGTATTACTCTACAAATATATTAATGAAACATATCTCAAGTTCATTAACAAAATCCGAATATAAATAAACATTCCTTTCTGTTTTTGTTTTGACAGATGTCTAAACCACCATTTGTGTTGAACACTGCACCCCCAAGTGCTGAATGCTTGAAACAAGCTGAAGCCGAACTCAGAGAAACACCGGAAGTTGTCAAACAAGCGATTGAAGAACTGAGAGAGTTGCTCAGAAACGATGATACAATCTACTTCAGCGATGACGATGAGTTCCTGATGATTTTCCTTCGTCCATGCAAGTTCTACGCTAAAAGTGCTCACGAACTGGTAAGCACTTCGTACAATAATTATTATTTATTATTTAGCAGAACATAAATTATGTGAATATTCATCAGAAGCAAAGAATTAAGTTTGACATTTACAAATTATTTTATTGATTGTAACAGCGACACAGACGTATGGTACGATTACTCTTGCATAAATTAACAAAAGGATTGAGAGAATTTGCAGAAATGTATTACCTCTCATATTTTTTACAGTATTTCATTTAATTTCGATCATAAATAATTCTGCTTTTTGGTTAGCTGTTCAGATAACAGTGGTGCCACTAGACGTATTAAAAATACATTAAACCGAAAACAGTCAACAGATATTCGACGCGGTGTATGTAATTATATAGTTAAATGGAAAAGTGAAAAAGTGTTTTCATGTTCCGAATATTTCGGTATATTGAATGACAACGATAACAATGTCATCTTATCTAAGTAATGATTGTTTCGAAGGTAACTTGACAACAATAATTTAACAATCAGTCAAACGTATGTACAGATTGCATAACCATCTACCGTGATAGCAATTGTATTGCTTTAAATCGCACGCAGATAATTTGTGCTCTTTGTAACATTTCATCACGATTACTTTACGTCATAAATAGGAAATTAATTTATATTGCGCCATTATTTCTTTACAATCGTTTTGTTTTATTTTACTAAATGAATGAATGTTGTTTCATAATATAACAATTTGAATTTTCAAAGAATCGAATATTTGTCCATTATATTTTCGCTCAGTGTGACTGTTACGCTGTAATTTGATATTACGAGCAAACACATAACATGTTTGTACAACAGGTTGTATATGCTACAGGATATTAATACTCGTTTGTGGTTTCAAGTTTTATGTTAGACTTCCAGCAATGCACAACTGTTTCACGTTATTTACATTACTGTTTACAGAATAATTATGTACATTAGGAAACTAAGCAAAATAATGGATTATTTCATATCTTCTCTAATAAATAATAATATCTCTAATAAATTGTGTGTGCATTGTGTTATAGATTAATGCAAATAATTTAGCAAGATCTATGAAAATCTATTTGACAATACTTGCATTTACAGAATGTGTATGTTTGTAGATGAAACGTATTGCTGAATTCAAAGTGAAGCATGCCCAATACCTGGACAACTTGATGCCAGAGGATGAACGGGATGCGTTCACTAACCACAAAGTAGTGAACGTACTGACCGAACGTGACCATAAAGGTCGCCGAGTACTCGTCGTCAATTGTGGAGGTCAGTATCACATTTAAATACATACGTATACGAAAGTCAGACTTCATTTCACCCAGGAAATGGGAACATTACTTTACATATACATGAATATACAGAGTGTTAATTAAAAAACTGGCCATAGCCGTTTAACATGGCAAATCAGTTTTTTTTATGTAAAAGTTCCCAAATTATTTTAGACAAAAATACTTTCAATAAAAGTTGAAGAGAATTAAATTCTGCATCTAATTTCGCAAACAGATTTGATTTTGGACATTAAATAAGTGAGCAAATCAAGTTTAAAATTTCATGAAAACACAAAATTTATAGGAATACATACGTATGTACCTGTATAAGTATATCCAACGACATAGCTTAATAACGTAATTTTATAAATAATCTGAATTTAAGGGAATTCAAGATTTCACTGTTGATAAAAATTAGTAAAACGTAATAATTTAATGCCTATGAAAAATATGAATATCTAAAGAAATACAATGTAATTTTTCTGTAGCGCTCTGGGATCCATCGAAAGTAACTGCCGATCAGATTTTCCGTATGTTCTATCTCATCCACGAGGCAGCAATTCTGGAACCTGAAACGCAAATCAAGGGAACCGTAGTCATCATGGACTTTGAAGGACTTGGAATGAAACAAGTGAAGGCTTTCAGTCCAAGTTTCAGTTTCCGTTTGCTCTCGTTCATCCAGGAGGCTATGCCACTTCGTCTGAAGGAAGTGCATATGGTCAAACAGCCATTCATCTTCAATATGGTCTGGCAAATCTTCAAGCCGTTCATCAAGGAGAAACTTGGAAAGAGAGTGAGTATACATTTGGAATTCTATAGCAGTCAATGATAATTATTTGCGGATAATTTGCGAAAACCTTCCGTGTTTATAAACCATGATATAAAATAGCCTTGAACAAATATATTTTGACAATACAATTAAAACATTGAAAATATTGAATTCTTGACACGTTTTATGTAGAAAAAAATCTACGTGTTCCACATTACATCCATTTATTTACAATTTAATGTATTGTTCAGCAATATGTACACATGGCACGCGGCCTTCTATGAAACACGTTCTTTTAAACACTATCCATCCACTGTTTATATTTTGTTTACAAATAAAGTATCACATATGTATGTATGTTGGTAATAGTATATTAATTCTAGTACTCTATAACTAATGATTTTGTACACATTTCAGATCCATTTCCATGGCTCCAAAATGACTGAACTTCACAAATTCATGGACCCATCATGTTTGCCCAAAAACTATGGAGGCCAATTACCAGAGATCAATTACAGTGGCGCCGATTGGTTCCCGTGCATCTGTGAATACGAGGAACATTTTAAACAAATGAATAGCTATGGAATGAAGAAGTAACTTTAGGAAATCATAGCCGTAAGAGATTCCATGCATCTAACTATAATATTGAAACAGCTAAAGGACATGGTCCGTGTTAATGCATAATGTATAGGAGGTGTATGCAACTAAATATGTATTTAAAATTAGCATGACAAGAGTATGGTACTGAGCAAGGATGTAAATAATGTTAGTGTAATTTTTTTTATTGTTTTTCTTTTATTTGTCAACCAGAATTACGACTGATATCCTTTGAAAGAGTAATAGTTTAGAACATATTACATTCCATAAGTGCATTCCATATTAACAAATTAATATAATATATGATAAACTATGCAATTTATTAATCAATAATATATTTGGATTTAAATAAAATAATACATATAAATATACATTTAATTTTGTATCCTTATTATCTCGTATTATTCCTAAAAAATCCAATGTGAACAAGTATATAATTTACTTTTATTTAAATTCAATTTAAATCAGGGCATAGAACCGAAAAAAATAAATATTCAGATATCGGTTTTTGTTCAAAAACCGGATAATATTTTTTAGTAGTAAAAGATACACGTTAGAT
>JAGJTL010000059.1:1024930-1047165 GCA_022063505.1 Calosoma granatense
AAATCATAAAATTTCTTTTTAAATATATTATACGTGTAAGTACGCAGACTCAGTTTTATATGATGTATGTTTTATACATTTTAATGAATTTGTAAAATGAACGGTTGCAATAAAATTAAATTGAAAGTCTGTAATACGTATGTGATTTTATAATAGTTTATACATATATAACATCATGTATTTCCCAGTATTGATTTTATGTTATTTACAGACAAAATTAATTATATATTGTGAAAAATATTCAGTACTTATATTACATGATGATATGATATGCAAGAAGTGTTTCGGTCAAAATTCACACAAGTCATATTCGTACACATACTGGCGAAAAACCATACAAATGTTCTACATAGATATGAAAAATGTTTTAGTCAGCATTCAACTTTAGTCTGTCATATACATACACATACTGGCGTGAAACCGTATGTATGTTTACAATGCGGTAAATATTTCACGTCAACTTCGGTTTTATACTACACACAAACCGATACATACTGGTGAGAAAAAGCATACTGTCATGTTTTTAAAAGAAGTCACTTCCAGGTTATCTGTATCATATACGAATTAACGCATAAGATATATATTTATTTCTGTCACTTGAATGAGCGCGATAAGGATGGATTTGTTTTGTGGTTTGTCTTTACATTATCCGAGCAAAACTAAGGCAAGCATAACAAATTATGCTCGTTGTACTCGATACCATTGCAATAACGTACGTCGATTTCTTATCTCCTACGTTACAAGCTGGCACCGAAGCGTCTCACGTGTTCCCTTTCTTATTTGTTCTTCTTTTTCATTTGTTCACATGCTCACATCTTCGAAAGACATGTCTACCACAGACTAATACTGTTGCAATGGATACATACATTTCAATGTGTTTCAATGTTCCCTTTCTCACTTGTTCCCCTGCACAGTGCAGTTGTCCTGTTATACAGCAATGTTAGTTTCGTTGCCTACCTGCGGGTTTTTAAATTTAAGCGATATAACACTGATTTCTTTTAAATACTAGACAATACATATTCTACAATATGCAAGAAATGTTTCGGTTGAAAACACATTTAGTGAAGCATATGCAGACACATACTGGTGAGAAATCATATGAATGATCACAAGAAAATATACAATATGATTTAGGATACCTTGATATTTCTTTTTTTTTAATACTCCAATTTCTGTCATTGTGTATTCCTTTATTTTCTGCACGCTGACGATATTTGAAGCAAACTTAAACGTATGTTGCTACATAGTTGGCCAATCAGAATACAGCATAAAATGCATATTAAATATTGAAACTATGGGAATTCGATCCCATGTAACGATTATATAGTTAACCTGAAATGTTTGGACAGTTGACAGTTAACCACACTTTATCTTAGTTTGCAATCCTCTAAATCTCTATTCAAATTAAATAAGTTACGGTTTTTATTAAGCACACTACCGGATTATAACTGTGTAAGATATCAAATAGTACTTTTCAGTAAAATGTCGTTATTATTACGCCAGAAGTTACCATTTCGAACAGTGATTCGTTATGCATCTGCAGCGGTAGCACCAGACTTGGAGGCGATTATACGTGTTGATCATGCCGGTGAACTGGGTGCAGATAGAATTTACGCGGGCCAAATGGCCGTTCTGGGTCGTACAGACAAAGGTCCCACCATACAACACATGTGGGACCAGGAGAAAGTGCATCGGGCCAAGTTTGAAGAGCTAATTCGTAAATATCGTGTCCGGCCTACGGTGATGGTTCCCATATGGAATGTAGCTGGCTTCGTGCTAGGTGCTGGTACAGCACTGTTAGGTGAAAAAGCCGCAATGGCGTGTACCGTGGCAGTGGAAACTGTCATTGTTGAACATTACAATGATCAACTGCGACAACTGATGAACGACCCGAAAGCTAACAAAGAACTAATGGAGACTATAACTAAATTCAGAGACGAAGAACAGGAACATCACGATACGGGCATCGACCATGGCGCAGAACAAGCACCATTCTATAGTGCATTGACAGAAGTGATTAAAGTCGGTTGCAAAACAGCAATTGCTATATCTAAAGTCGTATAGAATTAAATAGTACTGTAACTGAGAATATTTATGTAAATTTGTATATAAATGGAATAAAGAACAATTTGTAATATATTGTATGTTTTATTTAGTTATTATTTATAGACAAAATATTATTACATACATAATTCAGTAGATAGCAATAAAAATTTTTAGAGGTTAGCATAAAGTTTAACATTGCATAAAAATTAAAACAATATACTTACATATTTAAATAATTTACAATAATCCAAGGGCTGTATTCGTTGTTGGCAAATTTCATAAATTTGTTTTTAATTTTCAGAGAAAACCTAATCAAAATTCTACAGCCAACTTCGTATTTCTAGAAATTGCCCAACCTATTTGTAAAGTGTCAAATCTGTTGCGGTGCAGCTTATATTCGTGTGAAATATTATAAATCCCAGTGTATTTCGTTATTCACTGATCATATCATAATGGTAGACTACAGTAAATGGAAAAATATAGAGGTATGTGAAAAATATTCACTACATTCTTAACATTAGTAAACATAACCAAAATATCGGTTTTTTGTTTGAATGTACACCGAACTTTGTAATAATTTAATTTATTGTTTATAGATTTCTGATGATGAGGATGAAACTCATCCGAATATCGATACACCGTCCCTGTTCAGATGGCGGCATCAAGCTAGAGTGGAAAGGATGGAAGAATGGAAGAAGGAATGGAATGAATTTGAAACTGAAAAGAATACGCACGAGAAAAAATTAAAAGATACGAAAGAAAAGTTGTCGGAAGCGGAGAAAAAGGGTGATTCGGAATTAGAGAAACTAAAGAAAGAAATGGAAGCACTGGAGACTGAAAGTGTGAATATAAAGAAGAAAGAAGAGGAATTACGCAAGAAAGAGAAGGTACAGTAGAATGATTAAATTATGCATTAAACAAATAATCTCTTAATTATTGTTTTATTGTGTTTAGAAAACTCCATGGAACGTAGATACAATTAGTAAAGAAGGTTTTACAAAAACGGTAGTGAATAAAAAACCCGCACGGCCTAAAGAGGAAAATCTAACGGAAGAAGAACGCGAGAAACGGATGCGGAAATTCATCAAGGACAATGAGAAAGATCTGAAACACTTCGGTATGCTGCGGCGTTATGATGATTCGAAGGACTTTCTGAAAAAACATTCGCATTTGGTGTGTGAGGATACGGCGAATTATTTGGTTATCTGGTGTATTAATTTGGAAATGGAAGAGGTGAGTTATGTGTACAAAAGTAATGTAGTACAAATAAATACTAATGGGATATACATGTTCAACATTCTTGTGTATTATTGACGTGGTTTAAAATTTACGTTTTCCAGAAACATGATCTAATGTCGCACGTGGCACATCAGACTATTTGTATGCAATATATTCTGGAACTCGCTAAACAACTCGAGTACGATCCACGGGCCTGTTTGGATTCGTTCTTTACAAAGTAAGTTTACATTCAACTGTTAGGAACGAAACTACACCTGACTCCGTAACATTAATACAACTAGATATAACATGACACAACATTTATAAAACATTTCAATTAAATAAGATTTGTATTACAATTTACAATATAAATAATATTGGTGACTTAACACATTACATTAAAAACAAAGGATATTAATTACGAGTATTATTATCGTCGTAGAATTCAAGTAGCTGAACCCGAGTACAAAGCATCGTTTGACGATGAACTGCACCAGTTCAAGGAGCGCATACGTAAACGTGCCGCCGAGAAGCTAGAGGACGCCCTGAAGGAGGCCGAGGAGGAGGAGAGGAAAGCCAGGCTAGGTCCAGGTGGTTTGGATCCGGTGGAGGTCTTCGAGTCACTGCCAGAGGTAAGTAATGTGCACTTGGATAATATAATATCAGGCAGGATGCGGGGTTCAACTTTAATCTACACGCGTGCGAACAGGTGTTCACATAACATTAATACTACAATTGCGGACAGATTCAATATTGTAGAGTTTTGATTCACAGATTTAAGTTGAACCTTGCGTCATGGAAATTTAATGAAAAGAACAAGTGGATAAATATACTATTCATATAAGATATACAAAAATTTACCTCATAATTGCCTGTACTCAATTCTAAAGCTTCTGATTTCATTTCAGTGCTTGTTAACATTTCTAACTTGACGGTCACGTTATTGAATAGTAAATTTTCTTGATATTTTAAACTATTTTCATCTAAACATCTCTTTTCATCATCCGTAACTTGTGACGTAGTCTTTTCACAGAGTTTTAATTCAGTTTTTGAAGTATCAACTTGTTTTGCATCGTATCTGGTTTGTAATGCAGATAAATCAACATATTGCAAACATTTATTACTTCCTCTATTCTCATGCTCTACCGTAACTTTCAACATTGCTTGAAGTCGTTTCAATTTTCTCTCCAGCGATGTAACACTGTGAGTGTTACATTTATTTAATTTGCGTTGCACCGTATTAGTTGTATATTTCTTGTGTTTATAACGGTTTACGTTACTTGAATATGTTCCGCGTTGCCGTGTAATGTATTCACTAGCTCTCATACAACCATTTGTAGCAGGAATTCTATTCATTTTCGCTGTATTGTGTGGCATAGAACGACTTGCTTTGGTAGAATGCGGACTGTCACTTAAACCGTCGGTAATCTCACTCAGTTCTGTGGTGGATGCACTATAGAACTCCCTGGTATTATTATGTTTAGGTGTACTGCTGATAAAACCTTGTCTGCGTTTGATAACTATAGATTTGTTTATCCCTAATTCAGAATCAGTTTCAAGTACAACAGTTTCACAATCAGATGTATTTAGAACCGTGTTCTGATGTCTTACTTCATCAACTGGTGTCTAAAGACAATTATATTAAACAAATATAATAATTACGATTTAAAACTAGCATAAATATTACACCAGATAAAAGAAATAATTAATATATTCTCGTTAGTACCTTTTTTAATGTCTTCATATTTCAAAATATGTATTTCACACACGACAAATTCAAAATTCAAATCACATGACATTTACAATTCCAGTGTGAATACAGCTACAACACTAATATAGTACTACTATGCAATAAAGTTGTGCCAATGAATAGATTAAATTAAAAATGTATTCCTACTTGTAGTTTAAACTATATATTTTGTTAGGAATTGAAAAAATGTTTCGAATCGCAAAACATTCAGTTACTACAAGACACTATTGCTAAAATGCCGGAGGAAGAGGCCCGTTACCACATGAAACGTTGTGTGGATTCAGGATTGTGGGTGCCGGAAGGCAATAAGGACAAGACTGAATCAACTGAAGTTGAAGGTGAATCATCATCATCATCATCTTCGTCTAAAACACCTGAGAAGCCTGAAACATCTGATGCGTAAGGCATATTTTCAAAAAAAAAAGAAAAGAGAAACAAAACATTTCATTTCAGCATAAATAAACATACATGCACTACATACAAACAAAATCAATTATTACAATCAGATTTATTATCGAAAAATAATTATATTTGCATTTATAGGCTAGTTCCGCTGTATCTAATGTATAAAAATAAATTTGACAATTAATTAATTACAAATGTAAGTCACATTGTAGTTTTTCCATATTTTTGGAAAATTCCGACAGACAAATTAATATGTTTAATTGTGGATAAATGTTCTTCATATCTTCCAACAGATTACGCCGATAGACGTCCAGGTAAAATGTGTTTAATTTTAGGAGTTTTTCCGGTATTTTCATCAAGTTTTCATCGGAGATTTTCTCACAAAACGCCACGTTAAGTGATGTGATATTTTGACAGTTTTCCAGAAAGTTATCGAGAGTTTCTAGATTTTTACAACATTTCAACACAACTTTTTCCAGAGTTGGGCAACATTCTGATATTGTTTCTAGTGTTTTTGAATTTAACTTCCAAGATCCTAAAAATTCACAATCATAATTCCTATACATGTACCTATGTATAAGAAAGTAAACAGTTATGTACAGGTATGTATTTCATAGGATTTACCTGATAAATTCAATAATTTCAAATTACACAACACTGATCTCCCATCAGTAAATAAACGCACAAAATGTTCATTACTAATAACAGAATTTTGTATCTTCAAAATCTTCAAATTCTCCAGCTTTTTCCACAGATTTACAAATAATTCCGAACTCAAATTGCTTGTATTGTATAAATTCAGTTTTTCTAATTTATTACATTCCAAAATGGCCTGTGAAAAATATCGAATGAATTAAGCCGCAAAAGTCCGGCGGAAACAAACAATGTAAGTACGTCCGCGTCAAGTTAAATAACACATGTTTGCGGTCTGTTCATATTTTTACGTTAAAAATAAGTAATTAATATTTACGTACTGCCAAGGACGTATCACTTAATCCGGCCATATCAAATGTAATTGATTTTAAAGTCGGTTTCAATTTTGCAAATAAACAAACCACATCCGTATCGATTAGATACTGTTCGGTAGATCGATACGACAGTTTCAGTTCTTCCAAATTGTGACAGTTCAAGATTAGTTCGTACAAGTTTTTCGTTTGAAGAAATGGATTGTTACCTACATTTATACTTCTGTAAAAATACATGATATACTTGAAAGAAACTATATTCGAGTTTTGTAGTGCGCGAGATTCAATTTAAATTTGCAAATCAAAACCCCTAAAATACAATATGGAATCTGTTCTCATTGTAGCATTAATGTTATGCGGACAGGTAAGCAATGTGTTTCGATATTCCAGTGGTTTTGATTCGCGGATTTAAGTTGAAGAATTGTATGTACTTCAGATTAGGTAACGCTGCTGCTTCCATGAAGAAATGTCTTCCTTTGAATGGTGTACCTTTGAGATTAATTTTCTCCAATTTCTTGCAGCATATAACAATGTTCCGTAGCACACGTTCTGGAAATTTGCCTTCTATATGGTCTGTATACTTGCAATTTTTTATTGTAATCATTTTTAGTTCTTTATTGCATCTAGAATTAAATACATGAGAATATCTATAGCTCATGTTACTTTATGATCGTCGTGCCGTGATAGGAAATTGTCTATTAGATGTGACGTTAGTGACTGTGTGACACACGTAACATGACGTTATTAAAACATTTTTCAGTGATCTGTCAGATGATTGTTATTGTCGGAAGTAGTATAATTTAGTCTGGTATGCGTATATACAATAATACTACCTGCACAACTGACGTATTGCAATCTCTACATTAACGATACTGATCAAAGATATACGTTCCAAATGGGGCAGTACACGGAGTTGTTGAAAAATAAAATCTACCGGTACTTGTGAACCTTTGAACGCTAATTCACGCCATAACACTGGTGCAAACGTTGCTTGTCTCCATTTACGACATACCTAAATTTGTTTTCAATAACTCACACAATTATCTGTATAAAAAAACGCGTTTGCATACGGGAATGATATTTTTTCGTAATTCACTTTCACTGAAATATTTGAATATTGCCAGTAGAATAGTCTCGGGTAAATCGTGAAATCCGCTAACTTCTGTATTCACAGTACTCGCTTTTGGTATATAACTTGAGATTGTTAAATAATGATTTCGCACATACTTTCTCTCGCTGACACTCGCCATTTTAATAAACAACAGACGATACATAGGTCATAGCATCCTTGGATCAGTGTAACTTTAAGGAAAACATTTCATAATTCGTGAAAACAATTCTAAGAATGTATATATTTCTACCTTTCGGCAATGTTTTGGGGGTCATGAGATGTGTTTACAACCAACAAGTGATTCATACATCGCGATCTTGGTGGGGACTTGGTTCAGAAACTTGTTTGACGATCATTTCGTACAAGGAAAGTCAGTTCATTGAAGTCAGTGCTGTAGTTTAGTACACTGTACACAGTTTCTCATATTTCTGATATCATTTGTTCAATAATACATTCACAGTGAACATGGGTAAGTATTATTTTGTTTCACAATAAATACACACACACATAAGTATATATAAATAGTAATAAAATCAATTTATTTACATTGTTTTTACACAAACAAATTCCATCATAGAACCAGGAAAAAAGTATTTTATTTCATAGTAAATACACACACACACACGTGCTCATTGAAATGTGTTTCCCCATTCTAGAGTTATAAATATACTGGTCCTGTTTTTTTTTTTTTTGCTCACTGTGTACATATTAATGGTAATACTATCATTTGTTTACATTGTTTTCTTTTTATAAAAACAAATTCCGTAATGAAACCTGCAATTACAAGAAGAGATGGATTATAATTCGTATATACTATATTTCTATTAGAATATTAATACTAAAGACAGACAGACAGATAAATAAGGGAATAACACTTTGTATTTTACAGGTCAAGCGCAACCAAAACCATGTAAACATTGTGGAAACCAGACGTTCGGTGACGAATGTGACCCATGTATAGAGAAAATTAAAAGTAGAGATACGTTTCCGTGCAAATACGAGTCGAAAAGGTGTCGAGTACGAATGACATGGGCCCAATTGAAAGTTCATGAGAAGTACTGTCAATATCGTAAAATGACTTGTGATAATCCTTATGACTGTATAACATGTACCAGTGTTGATTAACACATCACGACGTTACGGCAATTGATATATCCAAGAAACCTACTGCACCGGACTCTGTTCTGTTACAATACAAACATTTAATATAATATTGTAATTTTATACTTGAAATAATTTCATATTTGTATAATAATAAACAAATAAAGAGATGGAATATGTACCAAACGTTACTACTACTTAAGTATAATAGAGTAGCGTGTCCACAGTTATATAAATTAATATTAGAAGTTGTTTAATAAAATATCAAATTGTATAATAAAAAAATGTATTACATTAATTTGAAATACACCACACTCTAAAAAAATGGGGGAATATTTATATAGGGTTGGCAACACTGACTGTCAAATAGTTGTGTTATAATTAACCTAAACATGATACGCATTGACAGCGATTTTTAAGTTATAATATTGTCAGTTTACTAACAAAGTAATAAGATCATTGTATAGTGATATGTGTTTTTTTTGTTGTATTTAAAAAATTTATTTTACTTTAAGTCGGACAAATGAACTTGTGCTTGTGATCCAAAAAGTTTACATATTTTTTTAACAAACATTCTATAAATTATCTAGCTGTAATAATATTATCAATATAGTACTGTTTTTAGTTAACTTTTAATATAAAACAACATATTTCGATAGCGGTGCTAATTGTGCTTTGGTATAGGTAAATTCATTATTGCGTAAAGATGGGAAAATCAGACAAGAAACGTAAGAAACGCTATGAGACGTCCAGTTCTGATTCAGAGAGTGTGGACAGTGCCGAAGAGCGACGGCAACAAGATTTAAAAGAACGTGACGAGTTCGCCAGTAGACTAAAGAAACGCGATGAAGAGAAAACGCGGAAAATCGTACAGGCATCGGATAAGAAAGCCTTCGAGGAAGCGGCGAAGCGATTGAAGATGGAAACAGACGGACGAGATAAGATAATACCAATGTTGCGTGTACAATCACGTAGGAAATACTTGGAGAAACGAAAAGAGGACAAAGTTGCCGAATTGGAAGCGGACATTATCGATGATGAATACTTGTTTGAAGATGAAATGTAAGTAGCCATACTTGTTAATGCTGTTACGTCGTTAATATTTATAATTTGTGTATTGTGGTTTAGTCTTACAGAACGGGAGCGTCGTGAACGTCAACACAAGAAAGAACTGCTGACACTAGCACAGGAACATGAACGTGCCCGTGAACTGGAGCGTGTGCAGCGGTACCACATGCCTCGGGACCTGGGCAAAGGCTCCACCGCTGACTATATCGAAGTGGACGACCTGGAGCGTATGCCCCATTCGGAGCAACGCAAGTGGGAACAGGAACAGATGGCCAGTGCAGTGTTCTCATTCGGTGCCAAGAACAAAACGAAACAAGAAGAATACGAACTACTGCTGGAAGATCAAATATCGTTCATCAAAGCACTACAGATGCCGGGCAGCAAAGAGAAAGATGCGCAGAAGGAGATCACAGAGGCACAGAGGAAGAAGATGGACATTGAAGAAACGAAGAAAAGTCTACCGGTGTATCCGTTTCGGGATGATATCATTGCAGCTGTCCGAAATCATCAGGTATTTGTGTTTATTATGGAATGTAATCACTGAAATCATCCTGTATAATATGTGATACTATATTTGTTCCATACTAGATCCTAATTATTGAAGGTGAAACTGGTTCAGGAAAAACTACTCAGATACCGCAGTATCTACACGAGGCCGGTTTCACCGAGGGCGGTAAGAAGATCGGTTGCACCCAGCCACGGCGAGTGGCCGCCATGTCCGTAGCGGCGCGTGTCGCCCAGGAGATGAGTGTCAAGTTGGGCAATGAGGTGGGCTATAGTATACGTTTCGAAGATTGCACATCCGAGCGCACCGTTATCAAGTACATGACGGACGGCACATTACACCGGGAGTTCCTGTCCGAGCCGGATCTGCAGAGTTACAGTGTGATGATTATTGACGAGGCACACGAGCGTACATTGCACACGGACATACTGTTCGGTTTAGTGAAAGACATTGCCCGATTTAGAACTGATTTGAAACTGTTAATATCCAGTGCAACACTGGATGCGGAGAAATTCTCCGAGTTCTTCGACGATGCACCAATATTCCGTATCCCAGGACGACGGTTCCCTGTAGACATATACTACACCAAAGCGCCGGAGGCAGATTATGTGGATGCATGTGTCATCTCCGTACTACAGATACACGCCACCCAACCGTTAGGTGATATCCTGGTGTTTCTCACGGGTCAAGATGAGATTGAAACATGCCAGGAACTGTTACAAGACCGTGTACGACGTTTAGGCTCGAAACTGCGTGAACTACTTATTCTACCAGTGTACGCTAATTTGCCGAGTGACATGCAAGCCAAGATATTCGACCCAACACCACCGGGAGCGCGTAAGGTCGTACTAGCGACGAATATTGCAGAAACTTCACTCACCATTGACAATATTATCTACGTCATTGATCCAGGCTTTGCCAAACAGAATAACTTTAACTCTCGCACAGGAATGGAAAGTTTAATGGTAGTGCCCATTTCTAAAGCGTCCGCGAATCAACGAGCAGGCAGAGCCGGACGTGTAGCGCCCGGGAAATGTTTCCGACTGTACACTGCCTGGGCATATAAGCACGAGCTGGAAGACAACACAATACCCGAGATACAACGCATCAATCTTGGCAACGCTGTGTTAACACTGAAAGCTCTGGGTATCAATGATCTAGTTCACTTTGATTTCCTCGATCCACCGCCGCACGAAACGTTAGTGTTGGCACTGGAACAACTGTACGCACTAGGCGCCCTCAATCATCACGGCGAACTCACGAAACTCGGTCGACGAATGGCCGAATTCCCAGTAGATCCAATGATGGCTAAAATGTTATTAGCATCGGAAAAGTAAGCCACTGTCAGACTAATTAATTATCTTGTGAGTATTTTTAATCAATTGGTTGTGGTTTTGATTAGGTACAAATGTTCAGAAGAAATCGTATCTATTGCCGCCATGTTGTCCGTGAACGGCGCCATTTTCTATCGGCCCAAGGACAAGATTATTCACGCTGACACGGCCAGAAAGAATTTCAATAGTTTAGGCGGCGATCATTTGAGTTTGTTGAACGTGTATAACCAGTGGCGTGACACGGACTTCTCGACGCAATGGTGTTATGAAAATTTTATACAATACAGGTGAGTGTTCGTGTATACGGACAAAGAATAAAACTTGTATTACACTATAAAATCGGTGATGTTCTTCTCACTGAATAATTTTATATTCATTTAGAATCACTTTCTGTCGTATTGATCACAGTAATTCCTGGTACCTTCCCAGTTCAAATACAGATATCATGTTCACTTGAAATAACAACACTAATTTAGCACATTTTGTGAGGTTATAGATCTATGAAACGAGCGCGTGACGTCCGGGAACAGTTGGTCGGACTGATGCAACGAGTCGAGATTGATATGATCTCGAATGTCTCCGAATCGGCGAATATACGTAAAGCAATCACAGCAGGATACTTTTACCATATTGCACGATTGTCGAAAGGTGGTAGCTACAAGACTGTCAAACACAACCAGGTAAGCTTAGCAGTACTACCAACCTATACATACATATGTCACTAACCAAAGTCACTTAACTCTGGATCTCTTTTTCGCAAAATCTTAGCGCGAAATTGATTTGACGAGACGCGGATAAACATTGTTTTCTTTTTCTGTTGGGGCATTAGTAGTAGGTGGGGGGAGAGGGTATATAGGACAGTTTATTTGCACTGTAAATGTATATTTACAGGGCGTTACAATACATCCGAATAGTGCTCTATTTGAAGAATTACCGCGCTGGATACTGTACCATGAATTGGTATTTACTACGAAAGAATTTATGCGACAAGTCATTGAGATTGAAAGCAAATGGCTGCTGGAAGTAGCACCGCATTATTACAAACCGAAAGAGCTAGAAGATTCAACCAATAAGAAAATGCCAAAAGTTGTTGGCAGAGCAAAACCAACAGATTAAACACAAACAAACATTTGTACAAACACACACGTACACGTACACATTATTATTATTGTATTTAAACATTTGTAGAATTTAATTTTTACAAGTTCCAAATAAAACAATATTTTGTACAAACATGTAACAGCGTTTTATAGCCCAATACCCGTTGCCTAGCAACCAACTGCCGAAATAAATAATTCAATTGATTTGTGTGTTTCAGTAGGTAACCGTTTTCTTTTTGTGTGTGACAAATTTGACATATTCGTGGGGATTTTTTTGCAAAGATTTTCGTACAAAATGAGTTCTTGTGAGAGTCCATGTGCGCCCTGTTGTAAATATGGCGGATTTCAAAAGGTATTTATTGAACATTTTCTAGAAATTTCGCCGAAACTAATATATATTTGTTTGTTTGTCAGGTTGAATCAGAGGAAACTGCTAAGAAACCAGAAGTAGTTTGCACAAGTCCAGTGCAAAATATTGAACCACAGCACAGTCCCGTACCTAGCTCAATGGCCCAGGCCCAGGTACAAAATTTACGGCCCGTACCCGTGGGCGACCCGCCCTGTTATTTGCCACAGGCCCAGGATTTCCCGGGCCGACAAGTTTCCGGCGGCCAGACGCCACAAATGGGGCCCATAGGTCCGTGGGCCACGGGCCGTGTGGATTGGGGCCCCCTGGCAGGACTGACTGGGTCCAGGCCCGTAGTCAGTAAATATTCCATCACGCGATACAGTGAGGGCGAGTGGAGACAACGGAACGCGAACACTTTCGAAGACAACTATAATAAACAACATTTGTGTAATCTGCAAGTATTCACATTTATTTTATCCATTTTACATGCTATATAGGTATTTCGACCTAATGAAACAATTCCCATGAGTAACTTTAGTAATTCGATGTAGTGAGGAGATTTTTCGGTATACTGAGAAATCTAAAGTGTTTTCATTCGCGTGTAACTTTTATACCAATTGAGATATTTAATTGTGATTTGTTTTAACATATTTAATAGGCTTTTAGCTATATTTTCATTACCTTTGGATGTATTTCCAGAGTCACTTATAATTCACAACAATGCATGGCCAAAACAAAAGCCGATACGGATAAGGACCAATCAGAGAACACTAAACGATTAGCGCAGCGCGCTAGCGACATTCATCGGTGGAAATGTGAACTGGAACGTGCAATCGAGGCGGCCATTGAAGAACTCGGTCTGCTGAAAGATCAACATACACGACTGAAACAAGCCATGTCCATATTGACAATCCCAGAATCCATTGCGGCCGAATGTATCGACATACGAACCAGTCGCCTCGAACCGGACCTGGTGCGCGATGAAGTCGAAGAAGAGCTAATTAAAGAGATGGCGCTGACGGCAGAGATACGTGACACATTTAATCGCACCCTGGCGGATCTGTCTGCGCAAATAGTTGAGGAAAAGGCCGCAAAACAGCGCTTGGAGTTTGATTGGAGCGATAAGAAAGTCGCACACGAAACGGAAACATTGAATACATCACTGAATAATCGTTCGTCGATTATTTTATTCAAACCCGGCGCTACACGACTGTCTAACGAGTAAGTATGATCATTTTAAATTAGATTTTAATCTGATTCACATAAATAATGATAAATAATAATAATTTCTTATTTAAAGATTGAATAATCAGTTGTTATAATAGAAACTAACCTCATTTAATACACAATTATTAAGAATACAATGCTACCAACTTAATGAGAATTAACGAGATTAATTCGTGTCTTTTTTCTAGTCAATCTACACCACAGTATTGGGAACATTTTACACGTGAAAGTTTGTATCAAAGTGAAATGACACGCCAGAAAGCGGTCGCACTGCGTGGTACACTGGACGCCATCTTGACAAATGCGTCTCGCGATCTGCGCACACAAGCCGATAAAGTAGACACGGCCCTGGCCAAGCGGATAGCGTGTGTGGAAGAACTGCGGACCAAACTTGAAATGGAACTGAAAAAGGTTTGATTTTTGTAGTTATTTTTAAAGGAATTGTGTCTCAATTCTGAGATAATGTTATGTATGCAATCTTTTACAAACTACATTCTAGATTCTTCAACAACTTGTCGAAACGGAAAAACTAATAGAACATCTGCAAAACGCCATTCGGCAAATGGATTTCCCGATGAAAGTCGCTCAGACACGGCTGGATAATAAACTATACCTACCGCGCGTTGAAAACTGTCGTGAAGCGTCACAACTCAGGTAAGAGCATTGGATATTCAACTAGCGATACAACTATGTATGTGTATGAACACACATTTGTATTTTACAGTTTAATTTGTGAAGTAAAATCAATCTCCGAGCATGTAGCCGCACTGAATGCTCAACTGAAACAAGCGGAAGAAGTCAAGGCACAATTATTAACGACACGCGGTACACTAGAGCGAGAAATTATGATAAAACTGAAGAATCTATGGATTGACAAGGACAGAATACAAGTGATACGATCACATTATCCATCCGCTACGGCACTGTCAGGATACTAACCTAAAATTGGAAACAGTAATGTAAATTTTCTTTTGTCTTTTTTTCGTATATTTATTATTTAGTAGAAAAGTAACAACATAAAAATGTATTTAGTAGAAAAATAATAACATAAAATTATAAATGTTCAGCGCTTTTTGATTTACGCAAACATAACAACAGATATTCAGTCAATTATATATCATAAAATCTAAATGAACACACACATACAGGTATATACGAGTATATTTAATTTGTAAAGTCAATAAATTCGCCTGATTCCATGAACTGGCCCGGTACACAACCACGATGTTGGCGGAACTCGATGTTATTCTCACGCCTAATGTACTTGGCGTACACAAGACGTTCCTCGGACGTATCATACACCTTGCCCACTATATGTATCTGTAACATAAATATTCCTTCACATATGCACGGCTTATCTTCAAATCAGTCTTAAAACAATCCTTTTGTTCGTACTCTATTTCTACTTACCTTCTCAATAACACTATTGAATCATGGTTAGAACACATATCAAAAGAACAGTAACAAAACAAAATGAATATTTACCTCGTCTCCAAGGATAATGTCATCATTAGTCGGACACTCTTGATATATTCGTTTAGTTTTTTCCAACAGAAATATACATACCTGTAATTATTATTACATTACGTTACAATAATATATCTTATACACCACCGTTCTATTGTGTGTGCTGTAACTTACATTTTCTATCTGATAATCCTCTTCCGTTATCGGTACAATCGGATACTTTTCTATTTTCTCTTGTAACATTTGTAATTCTTGTCTGTCCTCTTTGATCCAGGGAAACTCTTCAATCCTACACTTGATAACTGCACTGCCATCGTCAACTAGAAATGAACGTTCTCCTGATCAAATACCGGCCAGTGTACAGTGTGATATAGACCTACTCAGGAATGTGGACATGTTATCGTATGTGTTGAGTTTATTAATAATTGTCCCAGTGAAACTTATATACCTGAACGGTATACCATCCAACTCGTATATACCCTCGGCAGATAGTTTACAGTTAGTGAATATACTTAGAATATTCACGGGCAATACTTTGCCGTCACAGTCTAGTATTATATCGGCATTAACATCTTGTATTTCGCGATCTGTAGGAAGAGAATATTTTATTTATTTATTTTTTTACAACTATGCTAGTATGGTATTGATATGTACCTAGTGATTTTGACCCAATCTCAGGTAATGACATTGGTTTGCGTTTCAACCTAGCAGCTCCAGGACTTAAAGTTTCTTTACACGGGACATTAATTGATATATTAGGATCAGATGAGCTTCTACATAACTTTGAACTTCTAGAAAATTCCGACAAACATTTGTCTAATTCACCATTAAATGGTGGACTTGCAGGCCACGGTAATAATTCAAACTGATCCAACCCTGTGTTCTTATCATTTAATTCAAAATTTTCCAAATCGTAGTTTTCTAAAACCACTGATGATGGTTCTACACATTGTTTCCTTGTTTGAGAGAAATTTATTAATTCTTGTGATTCTGTTGATTCTATTTCATCCGATTCTGTACTTGTTTCATCTGAGTCAAAATTTTCTGAATAGTCTACTGGCTCCAACGGTTCGCTGATTTCGGGTGTCAATTCTTCTGAAGCAATTGATGATGAAGATTCTACATATTTTATTGTTGTTTCCGGGATGTCCATCGAGTTTTCTGAATCTACTGATTCTGTTTCTGATGGATCTTCAAATGATGTTACCATTTCAGGAAAATTGAGTTGCGCGACATCGATAGAATATGGAAATTCATCCGATTCCATTGAAGATCGTGTTGATTCAATATTTGCAACATCTACTAACGTACTATTTTTACTATTTTCCGAATCTGAATTTCCCATCGGTTCAGCAAACATTTCTAAAAAGTCCATTTTTGAAAGCAATACATTTATTTTAAGTTTTACTAAACAAGTTTTACCTTCTAAACTTTTTATCGAAATTAGCTCTTCATTTTGAGATTCATTGGAATTTTTTTCATCATTTATTAGGCGAAAAATGGCTGACGTAATTTCAGAATTAGAAACAGAGCCGGGCTTAAACATATTTAAAGGTTTCGTCAACAATTTTTCCACATTACAATTCATTAGCTCCGTGTGTGATGGTTTTTCTGGTGTCTCAAGACTCGAAGATATTTCTAAAGCAAATTATTCAATTCAATAAAAACAAACTTCAACTGTTAATAACATAAAATTATTACCAGTTGTAATTTCGGATGTAGTATCTGGATTAGAATTGAAACTGATATTAGCCAAAAGAGAATCATCCATTTCGCTAAAGGCATCCGAAACACTTGCACAGCCGTGCGAGGAATCATTTACATTTTCCGGTAACAACTGTTCGTTCATTAATTGTTCTATGTAATTGAAAATTTCAAGTTTTAATCTTTCCATTTTCAATGAATAGTTGATGTAGTTTTCTTCTTTTGATTGAATTTTCAGATCACCCATAACTGTACATTAGAAAAGCGAGAACGCCCGCTGTATATTATATAAAGATTTAATTAGCAAAGTTAATTATCACTTACATGAGATAGAGGTGCTAACACTCTTATCTGATGTAGACGCAACAGGTTCTGTAATATATTAATAATTACTAATATGTACAAGTGTCCCCATACTAACAGACCTACTAGATTTTATTTACTAAAATTTGTATTATTTCAGAATATTGACCTATGAATAGTAGTCATTTTGAGGTAATTTATAATAATTTTTAACAGCACACCTGATACTGTTTAATCTTCGATTATCATTTCATTTTCCGAGGACAAGAAATAAATTTATACAGACAGATATGTTTAAACGTATTTAAAATAAATTTACTCTCACCTAAATTAGAATTAGCAGGTTGCACTTTTATATTCGATATTTCAGAAGTACATTCTGCATTGACACTCGTAATATTACATACTGGTCCTAAAAAAATACGGTTTTAATTAAC
Organism: Calosoma granatense; assembly: GCA_022063505.1. Taxonomy (NCBI): domain Eukaryota; kingdom Metazoa; phylum Arthropoda; class Insecta; order Coleoptera; family Carabidae; genus Calosoma; species Calosoma granatense. The sequence goes on from JAGJTL010000059.1 coordinate 1,043,021, forward strand.
GATTACCATATATTAAACTATGTTTAATATAATACATACTTTCTCTTCGTTTTTTATATCTCGGACGTTTAGGAATAAGTATTGCTACATTAAAAAGAGAATATTCAGATTAATTAATACCAAATTAACTTAGTTTGAAACGTAAGTTATATTGTCAAGTCATATATTTAAATCTTTTGTTACTTGCTGTCATAGTAACAAACTGATGTTAATACAGTAGAACCCGCTTATAATGGACTTCATGGAGCCAAGTAAAATCGTCCATTATAGTCGAGGTTCATCTCATCAGAATAATTACTAATTAAACAAATTTATATTAATGTTATTTCAGTGATATGTTTTTATTAAAAACAGTAACTAACACAACATGAGACGGTGTACTCGTACATAGGTATACATAGGCACGAAAATAAATATGCAAAACTTATTGCAATACATACAAATGTATGAACGTACATATTTAACATTACTTATTATGAAAAAAAATCGGTCAATTTTGTTTGTATCCACGGTTTGGCTATATAATCTTTATGTAGAATAAGTTTGACTTTGTTTAGTATTGAAATAGTGTCATAATTATCGGGGAAGTCCCTAATCGCTGCGCTTATAATGGACAAAATAACGAATTTTGGTTCATTATATGTGAAAGTTTACTATAACAGAGTTCATTTTAACCGATTTAACGTGTTTGAACTGGGACTTTAAAAAGAGGTACATTATAACAGAGAGTCCATTACAAGCGAGTTCATTATAGGTGGATTCCAGTGTACTTGCATACAAGTACATATGAAGTACGTAACAGAATAATCCAATTTGGTTATAAATTAAATAAGCTTGTAATCAACCAAGTATCTGATATAACAGTTTAAAGAAATAATTATGTATATATTTAAAAGCAAAGTTAAAAATTCTTTGGTATACGTACGTTCTTCGTCGTCCGAAATGACAATAACATCGTCGTCTGTTGTTAAATCGACAGTTGTAATCTTGTCTGCCATAATAAATAACAGATGCACAAACGTAGATCAAACCCAGATCTCATTAATTTACGATGTGAAAATATGACATTAAAATGTGAAAATCAAGACAAACACTACTTGTGGTTATGAGAAAACAACTAATCGCGCGGGAAATAATATGCATCACGTGACTAATGTCACTCCAAAAGGAAAATAACAACTGTCAACAGGTTCAGGTTAAAACTTTTGTGCAAGTGTTGTTTCTAGCAATAAAATGAATATACCCGATTCTGATAGTGAAGATGAACTACCACCAGGTTGGGAAGAACGAGTTACGTCCGATGGAAGTGTATATTACGCCAAGTAAGTACATGTAAATACAAAATAGGTTATAACCTAAAACAATTGACATTAGTAATTCTCACAGCCACCTCACAAAATTGACACAATGGAGTCATCCGCGTACGGGCAAAAAGAAAAAAGTCTCCGGCGAGTTACCGTTTGGCTGGGAAAAGTGTACCGATCAAACTACGGGGAAAATACTGTATATTGATCATGAAAATCGGCGGACAACGTATACAGATCCGCGGCTTGCATTCGCTGTTGAAGAGAAAGAACATCCGAATGATTTCCGGCAGCGATTCGATGCTTCCAGTACAGCATTGCAAGTGTTGCACGGTCGTGATCTGTGTGGTCAAGTTGCTATTGTGACAGGTGCTAATGTCGGTATCGGGTTTGAGACAGCTAAATCGCTCGCTAAACACGGCTGTCACGTGATATTCGCCTGTAGAAACTTGCAATCGGCCGAGGAAGCAATCGAATTGATTCGCATGGATAAAGCCAAAGCTGCTGATGATTGTGAGGCTATGAAATTAGACTTGGCATCGTTGAATGATGTGTTGGCATTTGCGGAAGCTGTTAAGAAGAAATATAGGTATGTACCTGTGTGTGTGTGTGTGTTAGTGTAAATCCGCCAAAGTTTCTAGGACGGGGGAGCAATTTAAATATCATACTTACATTGTTGCCATTACATTAATGCTGCGCGAATAGATTCGATATTGTTTGTTTTGATTCGTGTCCTAGAAATCTAACATACAATTTTATATCTTACATGAATCCTCAATAGTACAATCTCTGTAAGTTAAAATATCCTGTATTCAGATAATTCAGATTTGGAACTAGTGATATATGATTTATTTAATTATTTGTCTGTCGTGTGTTAACACAGTGTGATACACATGTTAATACTGAACGCGGGTGTATTTGGTCTGCCGTACACCCGGACCATAGACAGCTATGAGACAACATTCCAAGTGTGCCACCTGAGCCATTTCTATTTGACCCTGTTGCTGAAACCGACATTCATTAAAGGATCAAGGATCGTAGTTGTATCTTCGGAATCACATAGGTAAATACAATCAACTTACATATACATAGTATAACATACTATAGGACAAATTTATATTCAAAAGCCTACATTTGTCCTAAATTCACCAAACAATTATTTAAAAATAAATATACCTACAATTTTGCTGAATTATTTCGGAAGAAAATTGTCATTTTAATAAAGTGTTTATATTAGATTTGCCAACCTGAGTCTAGACTCTCTCACCAAATCAACACTATCGCCCGACAATGCCAGCAAATACTGGCACATGACAGCTTACAACAATGCCAAACTGTGTAACGTCCTGTTCGCCATGGATCTGGCGAAACGATGGCAAGACCTCGGCATAAGTGTATTCTCCTTGCACCCGGGAAATATGGTATCAACCCATCTCAGTCGCAATTGGTGGGTGTTTCGATTATTTTTCGCACTCGTTCGACCATTCACAAAGTCACTGGTAAGTCACAGTGGTTACTACGGTAACACTTGTGTCACCACAAACAAATGCACACACTGTTTTGTTTCCAATAGCAACAAGCCGCCAGTACAACTGTTTATTGTGCTACGGCGCAGGAACTGCATATGGCGACCGGATTGTATTTCAACAATTGCGCCCGATGCGATCCGAGCGCTGCGGCGAAAAACATGGAACTAGCACAGGAATTGTGGCGACTTAGTGTGGAAATGATACGAACGGCCCTAGGTCCGGATGCACCAGGATTATCAGCAGAAAAAACAACTTAAAACGTTGTATTTTGTATGAACATTTTTTGACAGTTGCCTGTCTTTTGTTTTTTTTTACAGGGGATGAAGCATGGCCAACTTATACCGCATTTAAAATTATTGTTTTTTTATATATTTTTTATTGTTAATAAGTAAAACCCTATAAATATATAGCTGTATAACAATTTATTTATTTACTAGTGCATTTATATATGTACATAATTTCAGTCTAACCAACCAAGTCCCAATCGATTCGTATATTTTGAGGTATTAACGTGAATTTAACAAGTAATATCGAATATTTTAAATAAAAAATAAAATATATGTTGTTTGAAATATTCGTTATTGTTGTATAAGTTCACGTTAAAACGAGAAAATTTCTACATTTAAAAGTCCGAACAACGGCCCTTACGTTCCCAATCACCGTAGCGTGTGGGTTCTGGGCCCCGTGGGCCACCCACCTCACCCGTATTTGGGTTTGTGTTGTTGGGCCACGCGGGATACTCAAACTGTTTCGGGTGTTTCAGTGTTTTCTGATCCAACTTTGTAATTGGCGTAGTCTCGCGTCCTTCCGGCTTGTTCCCTGGGAACGGTACTTCCTGTAACTTTTTCTTAAACTCTGCCATTCTAGGGCTCACGCCCTTGTCGTCGGACGATGAGGTACGATGGAATATATCTGCAATTAACACAGGTTAGGTTATGTCACCAGTGACATATAACAACCAGTTTCATAATAATAATTACATTTACCATTTAACTGACACGGTTGCGGAAAACATATGGACGCGTGTCGCATATGTCGTAACGTGTACATCATTATACTCATGTTGTATTGCAATAATTATTATCTACGAATTACTGCAACTAATTTTCGCAAGTGCATTGACAGAACACAGACACTTCACACGCACATTTTTCTTGGTTAATTATATTTGTACTGATTAATATTATTTGTTGACAAGCCAATGTCAAGAGGTCAATACTTGTTTTCAAATGAAAACGAAAGTAAACAAAGAATTAATTCTGGAATATAAATATCTCCCATAAAATATAGTTATAATTTTAAAAAATTATAC
>JAGJTL010000059.1:1057403-1069369 GCA_022063505.1 Calosoma granatense
GATAAATAGTTAATTAAACAATAATTACGACCACACACAATGGCACAAATATAGAAAACATTTTGTAATTTATTGCCTAAATTTAAACAGATATGCTACGACTAATTGACTAGTAATTATAGATAATTTAAAATACAACAACTAATTATCCATTCAATACTTATCGCTCGTGCCTGCAGCGCCAAAGTGGCCGAAAACGTGACTAAAGCATCGTAAGAAACATAACAACAGCGCAGGATATATTTCGATGAACAAAAGATTTTCTACAGCATGGCTCACTTGTTTTAAACAGTGATAACAAACTTAACATGACAACGACAATAATTGTTTAACATTAAAATACACGTTTGTTTGTAAGTTTGACGTCAGTAGGGTGGATATAGTTATGCAGTGCCGGACTAGAGACAATTTTAATAGTTCCTGTACTGAGAGAGAGGTCCACAAAAATAATTTATTTACTTTACAATTTACAAGCAACACTATTAATATAAATGTTGTGTAGAATTATGTAAAAAATAGTACAATATAAAATTTCAAAGTTCCCGCGCAAAGTTACCCATAATCCCTTTCTGCTACGACTGACGTAAATTGTTGAATTGATTTTTATCAAAATTACGCGAATGTAATTTAAAATTATAAAATATGTTCATACAGTAATTGTATGATGTTTAATGTTGAACAGCATAAAATGATAATTTCATTGAATCAAACGAATTATTATCCTTGGACAAATATGTGCATGTGTGTGTTTAGTAGGCCATGGTCGGTGTGTTACCGCCCTCTCATAGATCACCCACTACATATAATACATATGTACATATTACACAGTACTTTGACATTTCACATATGGTCCAATATACAGACATACATAGATTGTTTAGTATTTAAGTATACACGCTCTATATGTATATAGACATTCAATATAACAACTCGCCTCCTATGACGCACTAACGCACTGTTTACATTCTTATGTTGTTTTTGACTTTAAAATGTTTGGAAACTATGATTACAATTTGGTTTTTTTTTTGTTATTTATCCGATTTAAATGTGCGTTGAATTTATTTTCTGTAGTTTCATATCATACGAAATTCTATAATTTTATTGCTACAAAATTTTTCTCACTATTGTCGTCACTTAAAAATAGCATTCCTCACATCAAGTGTACCTTGAAAACAATAGTCATTTGTTGTTCTTTCTCAACGAAAAACAATATCGCATCAGTTTTGTCTATATGTGATTCTTGAAGAATGTCTGTATTTTTTTTGTTCACGGTTGGAATATTTTCGCGTGTACATGCACATACTACTGCTGGCACTGGGCCAATTAAAGTTTAAAACTTGTGGTATCCACTTAAACTTTCATACATACGACATTCCTGATGTAAAGTTTTTGATTTTCCGCGTTTCCTTGACAAAGGCTACAAATAGGCCAAGGTCTAGTGAGCGCTGCCGAAAATACACTTCATATGTTTTACTCACTAACAAGCTATTGTTATCGTAATGTTGAATCCAAATGATTGCTTGTCTGTTGTTTTCTTCACAGCAAAGCCTACTTATAACAACTAAACAAAGCATCTAGCTACCCTAGGTAGAAACAAAAGAACAAGATACTTTTGTCATACAGTGATTGTGTTTTATTTTGGTACACTCGTACTAATTGTTTTTTGATTCTTTTCAGCTTGGTTTGTATCTAAATGTGGATGTTCTTGTTGTTGTTGTTGTTTGATGTTGTGTGTGGGTTATTTAAAGAAAGTCAACGAACCTTAATGCTCTTTCTTCCTTATTCTTAAATTCATTCAAGTTGAACTATAAAGTGTATGTATATTTATACATACACGTGTACTGCACATGTATTCTAAGTTTGTGTATATTAGATCTTTGTTTAGTAAATATTTATCCAAAGTTTAAAGCCGTAAATTTTGTGTTTAAATTTGGAACATGATTGATATTTCTGGATTTTGTACTTAAAATGTATTTTTTTTCATCTCTAATCTGGAATATAATGACCTCACATTTTTTATAAATATTTGAAAAAACCTAGCCTTATATTCAGGTTTTTAAGGAAATTTCCAATATTGTTTAATCAAAATTTTAAATAAAACAGATGAACAATAAATAATTTCGTGTACTTGAGAAAGAAATATGCAAGTTCTATCAATAATTTACATTTTAAAAGTTTGAATGTATGTTCTATGTATTTCACAATATTATACATTGTACATGTAACTCGCCCTGTATTTATATTTACTTGTGTATTACAATGTTATTCATGTGTGTTGTTCACGAGGTACTCGCGTGATAGCCACGTTCTTGTAGTGAGCCGTGCGTGACACAACCAACTATTCACTCTATATACGTATATATATATATATATGTGTGTGCATGATGGCTGAACGTGAATGTCTTGTCTAGGCATCCATAACAGCCACAAACATGCGATAGGGCACATTCATTTTTGCTTCAAATTAAATCTGTTTTCAATGTAATAGAAAAATGTATTTATAGGTATTTGTTGTTGTTAAGCGGAACCCAACCGGTGGCCCTGGCTCCAAGATTAATGCTTATTGTTCAAAAATAGTAAACACCAGTAGCGGCGAGAACAGTTTTTACCACCCCTTATAAAAACTGTATTTCTTTCATATATTTTTGCAAGAATTTAAAATTACAAGAAAAGTATCAAAAGGGGTAGGACTGATGTATTTTTTAAAAATATACAATGTCCCTTATATTAAGTACGCCACTGGAGTCAACGTAGAAACAGTTCTACTTTCGATTTTCAAGTACTTCGTTGTTTTTTTTGCAGTTTTCTCTTCCTATATCTGCAAATTTCTCCAAATAAAGAACAAATAAGGTATTAATAAATAACAACTACAATAATTCATATCAATCACATATATTTTCTGTGTTCAAATTATAATAATCATAAAAAAATTAATATTATTTACATACGAAAAAAAAATACTTAATACACATTCACAAAATGAAATGAAAAAATAAATACAAATGTTTTTTAATGATATCATCACAGTCATAAAGTAGGGCGGGGTTGGGGGGTGGGGTGTTGGAGCGACATTCATTTGTTCCTCATTCATGGACTCCCCTATATTGTTGTTTATTACGAGTCGCAATTGTTATTGCTAAAAGTATGTGCTGTTGTTGTTCATTTGTCAACAATGACTCACAATTATTATTATTCTTTTTATTTTACTGTCAAATTGTATTTGTAATTGCACATGTTTTCATGTGTTACTGCGATCCTCGCGATAATTAAAATTCTGTTCAACTACCGGTCGATGCGCAGTTGTTTACAGTGATTGAGTTGCAATTGTTAACTCTTTTTGTTTCGTGTTTATTGCGAGTTGCAATTGTTGTAAACTTGATTTGGTAATATGTCGCGTCTCATTTAATGGAATGTTACAATCGCCACACCACAATCGGATGGGAGCGGCTTTAAAATGGTGTGATGCAGATGATCAGCAGTCTTAAACATTTCGTCCAGCGGACCTCAAACTTCTTCATAATAAGTATCTCGTGTATTTTTTGTTCTTCCGCATTTCTTTAAATTTCTTTTGCCAATATCTCGCGGCTGCAATACTTTCAAATTTATGCTGTTACAGGCGCTGGTTGTAAGGGCCGTAACACCGCTTGTACCAGGCCCATTCGTTGGGCGACCGTGCTAGGTGTAGCTGCTGTTGGTGTTGGTACTGCTGCTGTAATACCTCCTCGTTCTTTCGCATGACGTTTAACATGTTTGGCCAGGTGATCGGAGCGCATGAATTTCCGATCGCACACCTGACACGCAAACTTCTTCTCACCCGTGTGCGTCCGTTTGTGCCGGGACAACTCGTCGGATCGAGAGAATCGTCGACCACACGTCTCCCATTGACAGACGAATGGACGTTCGCCCGTATGCGAGCGTACGTGTGCCTTCAAATGCGAGGACTTGAAGTAGTTTTTGCCACAACCCGCATGCGTACATTCGTATACGCGCCGACGTTCCGGTGTAGCATGTATGGGGCTCGCTTGTGGTACGATGACGAAATGGGCTGGGATAATTGTCGCGGTACCATTGGACGAAACGAACAGCGCCTGAGCCGTCTGATTGGCCACCAGTTTGGGCGCGATGGGGGGGAGAATAGTCAAGGGTTTGGACACTATCGTTGGAGCAAGAGGTTTCTGAATGGGTACAGGAGGAATCTTAGACGTGGCCGTATCCCTACACGTGTGCTTTGTGTCAATTTGAATTTGTTCCTTACGGATGCCCATTTTGAATTTCAGGCTTTTGACAATATTTTCAGTCGAGGGTTTTTCAGTGGACAAGGGTTCAGGGGAGTAGGTCCCATCTTTGTGCGCCTTCATAATCACTGATACAGCACGGGATGGTTCGACGACACTTTTCACGAAACTGTTTTGCTGGCGGTGGTGGACCAACAGATCTTCTTTCATGGGCACAACATCTTCTGGTGGTGGTGTGTCGATCCGTTGCGGTGACATCGGTTCCGGAGGTGGTGTGTTTGCCAACAGGAGTCTTGCCAGCTCACCCTCATACCGGCACACACGCTTCCTCAACGGTAAATCATGTTCTTCACCCTCAGAGTCGGAGGGATGGGGTGTGATTACACCCAGGGGCGCGGATGAGGGGGATTTCCTTTTGCCCGCCCCGCCGTACGGCTGAAATCCGGCCAGACTTTCGTACAACACCTGTAACAGGAGAGAGAAAAGCCACGATCAGATCACGTGAACATCAGTCGCTGGCTGCGTGATAATCTAGCCGTCTCACTCGCACCACACTGACCCCGTATACTTTGTTTACATGTTGTCTCTGTCTAGCCAATGTACCCATACGGATTTCTGATAGTTATCATCATCATCATAGTAGGCATTGACAGATAACAACACAATGTTCACCCGAAAGTGTAAATAAATATATCAATGAGAAAAATAAATAAATAACAAGATTTCTGTTTTATTATTATATCGAGTTGAGTAATTCCAAGGATAAGAATGAATAATGTTGGTCTTTAAATTAAAATCTAGTCAAAACAAACTGTTTTTTTTTTAAATATGCTTTGATGTTAACCAGTATAATTTAAATGTATAAAACTTGGAATTTTAATTATATTGTAACCGTAAATTAATTTATACAAATGGAAGAAATATTTAAATACGGTTCCGTGAACAACTTATGAATTTTGTTTCATCATATCATGTTGTTTGAATTACAAATTATTTGAGAATACAATATTTGGGGGAAAAACTTACATGTTGTGTAGATAAAGGTGGTGTACAGGGTGGTGACAGTACGTCAGGTAGTTCGTGTTCCATATTTGCTGACACCGTTAACACTTGTGAGTCTCTTGAAATAATTAACACACTCTCTTTCTTCCTTCAATAGTTCACAAAAATTCACACACAACTTGTTAAAACGACCGAATTCGTTGACGCTGTAGAGAATAATGAAACTCCCGCGATACAGTTGTTATGATGACAACACTGAAGCTGGTCTGGTGGGCCTGCCACTTGGCCAATCAGCGTTGGGGGCTCGTCCGTACGGACCAATCTGTGATGAGTGTATCACTCGGTCGCCGCGTGATCACATGCATGCTGTTCACGTGATCACGGTATGATTCTGCCGGGCCAGATCGTGACGGTGACGTCATGAAGGCGTGCTACTGCACTCATCTATACAAAGAGAAAGAGAGAGAGAGGCAGGAGCCATGCTTCAGGTAGGGGTACGTCATCTGGGTGTCCTGGAGCACCCTGTCCAGGGCAGTACTGTACGGTGATTCAAGTAAAATCATTCCAAAGTGTTATTTTGATATAAACAATATGTTAGAGTTCATGAAACGTAATTTCTACGTGTGAAATATTACCGTATTTCAATACATATCGTAATAAGTACGAAAATAGTTCTAAAAACAGTTAAACAATACTTATAACTCTTAAGGTTGCTCTAAAATCGACAGATCTAAAACAATTTCATTGTAAACACACTCCAATTATGTAAGAATTGTACACGTTGTATTTGCTTGTTAAGAAATCCCTCCTGGTACGGTCCTGCCCTCTCTACGTATGTGTCACACGCTGGAGGCGTGCATGTGTGCGTCACTAGTGATCGATCAGTAACGTTGCGCGTGTACACACACAGTCATCCTCTCTCTCTCTCTCTCTCTCTCTCTCTGTTTAATCTATAGCTATTTTTACTGCAATGGGTGTGTGTGTATGTATGTGCGTTATATATATATATATATACACATTGTGACGCTACTCACTTGTCTGGCCGTCTACGCTGACTTGATCAAAGTAATTTTTGTTTACTTCCTAAGATTGTGCGTTTGTCTTATGTTTTACTTTCCGCCGCCTACCGAGATCATTAACTTCTAAACTATTGTACAGCCTATCATATGTTTTAAAAGTATGCATTTGTTTTTTTATTTATACAGAGAGGTTATAATGACAACTGTCAAATGTTATGTAAAATGTTTAAATTTTAGGGAAGATTTTGTGAGTTGGTTTGTTATAAAGTATTGTGTTAATACTTTTGATATTAACACTTTGACTGCCGTGTGTAAACATTTGGATACACATCGTAGTGAGTCTTTACGAAAATCGGCAAAGCAGTCAAAGTGTTTAAAAAGTTTGTATAGTATTGTATTTGCAATATACGTAAAATGAAGCTTCATTATAAGTTTCTCGATATATGTTTATTCTAATTTTGTTGGGTGACAGTGTACTTTGATATCTACGTATACAGACATGTATGTATGTAGGTATATGTATATATAATATGTTGCATTACACTTTAGTCGCTGTATTATTTAGTCGTCGAGACCTTTAGCATCTTGATTCACCTTGTAGGCACGTGCACACATTAAACTGCTCTCTTCAATATAATTTTACAGTTTTCGGTATCAATCAATGGAATCTTTTGAAATAAAACTAACTGCACGTAGACATTTTCATGAATAATTAGTGTACGTATGACTAAACATGAGACTGTGATTCAAACATATGAATAATGGCAATAATTATTATAACATTTTAAATTGAAAATCATATTTTATTTCGTTGTTAAAGTTGATATAATATGTAAATAAATAATATGTTATATCTTAATTTACTTGAAGAAAAAGAATTGACAGCTCACACACCATGCATATAATATTATTTGAAACTAATTGTATGTTTATTGCTGCCATCTATTGTCTAGCAGCTGTACTATACAACAAAGTAGTTAATAACGTGCACTACACACAGTATGTGTAGTCTGTATTACACAGCTAAAATGAATACAAAATCCGTTGTGGCTGCATTTAATGTTATTATATCGTATTGTTGATTGTTTTAATTAAATTTATAAGCTGAATATTAAGGATAGTGTCACATTCGATTACTGTCTTTTGTAAAGGTGGTTTCGAAATATTATGCAGAAAACTGTAAAATTATATTGATGCGAGCAGTTCAATTTACTTCACATTAGTGTGTACAGATGGCTCTGCTCACTAAGTTCTTCCATAACAAACAAATAATTGTGCATGTAAGCAACCAGCAATACAGAGCCGTATAGCGGAATAGTATATGTAGAACAGAATTATGAATAAATATATATTATTTACATAAAAACGCACTAATAAACATTGAACCATTAATAATACTAACAGTTATTAAAATTTTTTGCAATTACTTGCATTATGGTGAATAAAAAGTCTTGAATGACATGTGTAATATTAATCAGGGCCGGCCTACAAAACGAAGGCAGAGAAGTTGAAAATCTTCGAAAAATTTAGATTAATGTGATAAAATATATTTATTGTTTTACACAGTACACATAATGATCTTTCTACAAACTATTTTCTCTATAATACTCCCTCTCTGTCTCTGTCTTTCTCATACTTTCTCCATCAGCAATATTCCATCCTTGTCACCCCTCAGTGTCATCCAGGCTTTGCGATGCTCCTCTTCTGCAGGGCCCCACTCAGGGGTGACTTTGATTGAAGCTATTATTCTCTAAACAAAACACTATCACATCAACAAAACATATCTTGCATTTATTTAAACACGTATCTAAGAATTATTTCTGAAACTGTTTTAACTGAAGTAACAGTTATATGTAAAGGACGTACCTCTTTGATTGAGCCAGGAGTTATCCATAGTTTGTAGAGAATATATACAGGAATGCATACAATGGACAGGCAACAGGACATCCAGCCCAGAGTCACAGACCACGGTGGATAGATCACACCGTTATATGTGATTGGAGTGTTGAACAAGATGGTGGTAGCAAAGATGAACTATACAATATATACAACAACATAATTCAACAACACGTAATCGGAACAGACACTTAAGATTATTTTTGTTTTGTAGCCTGCTAATCTATCATTAAAATGTGATATTTCAAATGCATTTTTCTTTATATACAAAAGCATTTTAGAAATATTTACAACGTCATATTATGTATTTTTTAATTCTAAACAACTTTTTCAAATAAACTTTTCCTCTAAAATGCACTGGGAAAAAAATATTCGCACATTAAAAAATTAACCCGTAAATTGCTATTTTCGGTTTTTTTTATGGGCACCCTGTATATATATTGCCATGCTTTCCACACAGTACATCAGCGTGCCAAGTTAAAATACCTTCCCTCCCATCACATCACAATGTTTGTACATTGCTTCTAAATGCGCGAGATTAAAACACGAATATTATATTCATTTACCGTTAGTATAACTGGTGTAATATATCGCCAACACAACGGCCACCACCAATGCACTTTCTTCCGAATCATAAACTCCAAGTCCCGTACGAATTTGTCACATCCATACGTCCAGCCAATCACAAACACTTCTACCAAACAGATGAGTATCACTGATATGGACGCAGCGTACCAGTCTAACAATTGCAGGATGTACATACCGCCCTGCAACAGTGCAACAACAATGTACATACATGTAGCAGGCTGTGGAGAGAGAGAGTGTGAGAGAGAGAGAAAGAGAGAGTGAGAGAGAAAGAGAGAGACAGAGAGTGAGAGAGAAAGAGAGAGACAGAGAGAGAGAAATACTGACATTGGTGACACACGAAATGGAACCCAGGAACATAATGAAACAACTGAGGAATCCAACTAATTTCTTGCGACTCCGCAACGAAGGGTACTCGTCGATGACACTTGATATTATCGCTTCAATTTGGACAAACTGCAATCAAACATTGTTTCCTAAGTTTTACCTAGCATTTAGCGAACACAATTAGATGATTATATGTATTTGAAAGTATATACTAACACAGCTGTCTAGACCTAGCAGAAATAGCATGACAAAGAATAGTACGGCCCATAGCTGGGGCCACGGTAGCATGGATATCGCCTCGGGATATGTTACAAACGCTAGACCTGGACCACCAGTAGCCACGGTGGACACGGGCAGCCCCGTCTCGTGAGCCATGAAACCTATGACGGAGAACACGACGAAACCGGCAAAAATACTCGTACCACAGTTGAGTAGTGGAACAAAAATTGAGTCTCTGAAAAAATGAATATTAATCAATATATGAGATGTTTATCAAACCACAGTGCTTTCAAATTAATCTTATACGTACGTATCGTGATTCATAGTAAAAGTATGTACATACCCTTTATTATTATTCCTAAAATCATTATAACTGGCCATATTCACAATACCACCCCAGCCCGGCCCCAGGGAGAAGAAAATCTGAATGGCTGCATCTGCCCAAACCTAAAACCATAATCACATTTATCATCAAATCTCTCTCTCTGCTGAATCATTCAAGTGTTTCACCTTCAAATTCGTCAATTGATGCCATTCCGGGTAAATGTAGAATATAATCCCCTTCCACGCTCCTGGCAGCGTAACACCTCGTATTAACAAAATGAACAGAATAATGAATGGAAAGGTTGCAGTAAAGTACACCACTTTTCCTACAGACTTGACACCATTCATTATACACAAGTACACCACCACCCAGGAGATGACGTTACAAATAAACAACGGCCACACTATACCTCCCGGGGATTCGATGCCATCGGAAATTTGCAGAATATAATTACTGGAAATAACACCCAGCGTTAAGAATAACCCACACCACATTATGTACACACATAAATATTTACTGGAAGAATTCGTCAGCTGGTGTTTTCATCTTTCTGGAGACTGTTTGGTTGGCGAAAATGTCCAACAAGGAGTCGTTCGATGGATTTTGATTGGTGCCCAGCTAGAATGAGAAATTTGGTTAGACTGTGAGCAAGAGAATTATGGGAGTGTGTTGAACTAACTTTGAGACAGTTGGCTGTGTTCCATGGATTGGAGCAATCTATCCAGGGTAGTTTGTAACGCATTGAGTTCGCCAGGAACAGCAATGGATATGAGATGACGACATTATAGTACGTGGTACAGATGATGTTGACTATAACTATAGCATAACCAGCACCTGAAATAACAAACACTACATTTGCCCACAAATCCCCAATATTCTGGCGCAAAAGAACAATATAGTTAAAATACCCTAACGCCAGTCAAATCACAATATTTTGTCATGAAAGATTTTGAGATACAGAACAATATAAACACAGTCTACCTTTAAACAGTGGACTTATTCTAAATATGGTGATACACCCGGTACTTCCGAACTGGCCCAATGTGGTTTCCATGAAGAATAGTGGAATGCCGCATAGCCACAACATCAGCAGATACGGGACAAGGAAGGCACCTGTACACATACATACTGGTTTAGAGTTTACATTTTTTGCCAAAACATATTTGGAAATCTTTGGAATCTTAATTATTACATCTTACAAGGTAGAAAGAAATCAAGGATTTTGAAACTTATTCACTCCAACGTTACAAAATCGAATCGAATGGAAGATTGTTATGAAAACTTGATATATTAGTAACTCTTTTGGACTGGATGTGATATTTACCTCCACCATTGCGATAGCACAAGTATGGAAATCGCCACACATTGCCAATACCAATGGCATAGCCCATACACGACAAGATGAACTCGGTTTTGTTCGCCCAACTGCCACGTTTCAGTTCGGATTTTATGGATCTCGTAGAGGAACGTCGACGGACACAATTATTCTACGAATTTTAATATTTCATAAACATGGAACGATCTGTTATTTGTAAGTAAATATTCCAACGGCTTTTAAAATCAAATTCATTTTATAAATATAGTATTCTTAATGTCGAATTTCTAGGACGCGGATTCAGTTTAAATCTGCGAATCCAAAACCTTACAATATCGAAGGGAATTACGAAACCTGCCCCCTGTAACATTAATGCTACGCGAACAGAATCGATATTATTGGTTTTGATTCGTGATTTCAGCGGAACCCGCGTTCCAGATACAAATATATTCGGAAATCTTGATTTTTATTGTTGAAAGCAAACTGGCATTCATAATGAATATAAAACACATGCAAAAATAATAATATTTTTCCTACCTCCATTCTGAATGTATGGCAATACCTCGTACTGCTGCACACCAAATTATAATCAATCCGTAACAAGCTTCACTTAATCTTGTCCCAGCCTAGCAAAACTCTACATTTTCATAATGTACAACAAGGATTAGGTTATTATTTATTTGCAACAACTATAACTCTCAACAGGCACTGGACTTGCGATGATGATGGTGGTGATGATGATTGTGTTATATTTTCACACACACACACACACACACACTACTGCTGCCGGTGCTAGTGTTGCTGTTGCTGATGTTCTTCAGGCTACTTGATTTATACATTTGAAGTTGTTATCAATTTGTAACAACCGTAGGGGACGGTGGCCGGCCACAACGGTCCACTCCGTAATTGCTTCCTATTTTGATTTAGTCTAATGGATCTTGTGCCAAGGTTTCTGAGCAAAATTGCCCCGCTCACAATTTATATTCACACACACGTGTACATACATACATACATACAAACATATTGATATTTGCAAGAATATA
>JAGJTL010000059.1:1201537-1213392 GCA_022063505.1 Calosoma granatense
TATAAAATGATTTTTACATCAAGAAAATTAATTTTAAATTATCATATCTCTACAGCACTCTCTATTTGATCAAATATCTTATTTCCCCTTGCTACTACTCCGCAATAGTCTACCGAAAAAAAATTTATATCCGCGAGATAAGTTAAAATACAATATCGTTATATTTTTAAATATAAATCAAAAGTATATTAACAATTTCAGTACATTTGAATTATTTAATTTGTTTTGTATACATACATATATAGTGTTACTATAAAACGGTAGGTTTAAATAATAGTAATTCATTATACATACATACGTATATAGCGTATAGATGGATATTTGAATTTCCCGCGCGTTTAAAACAATCGCCTATCGACAACAAGCACCGACGAATCATCACAAGTAAAAACAGTATCGCATCTACATCGGTACTCCCGAATAACTATACATACCATACATACACATGTAGGTATACACATAGTATGTATGTATGTATGTAACTATACCTACCATTACTAGTACAAGTAGGTATTGTTCGTATACATACATATATACAGATTAAATTACAATTTTTTCAAACGGGTTTTTTTTTTTCGAATACCAGGATATAATGCAGTTTCGTCAGAGTCGAAAACAAATATTCCGTTTCCGGTTGTGTGTAAATGAAAAGTAAACACTATGTTAAAATGGCCCGGTAAAAACCTGACGGGCACATACACATACACACACACACACACGCACGTGCGCGAGCGCTCGTAGGCCGTGACGGGGACGTTTTTTGATTTGTATTAAATTCAATCAAATAATTCCATCACTTTGGATATATGTAGTATTTTTACTAATCACAATGATTCAGAAATTCTGCTGTATTATGTTACAATGTATGCCGGAGTAGTATTGTATTATACATACATACACACATACACACGTACATACATACATACATACATACATACATACATACAACACTGTATCTATCGTATATTGTCTTATTATATAGGCTGTTTCATTATATCTTAAAAACTACTGCGCATATCAAACCAAATATAATTCTATTTACAGTAAAAAGAAAAATATATTTAGTTATTTGGGGGGGGGATGCTACCTATTGAAACACCCTGTACATATGTGTATGTATATTTCGTAGTCTCATTGTGAAATACGTCGTTTCATGATCAGCCGAGGCATTTCATATACCATTGGCATAGAATGTAATGAAACTTTCTCATCACGAATATCAAGGAATATTATGTCCTACCCTACCCTAGTGACATTATATAGATGTTTTTTACACCACACACTCTATCCCTACCCCACCATCCCGATAATGAGTATAATATCCTACCTTACCCTAGTGACATTTCATTACAAGCCTAGCTCGAATGTGTAAAATGATGATTCTAACGTAATTCATGATCTACCTAGCTCGGCCTAGGCTGATCATGAAACGATGTATTTCACAACGAGACTACGACATATATACTCAAATAAGCAGAATATATTCTCCAGTAATATTTAATATTGTTTTACAACAAGTATATACAATTTTCTAGAACAAAATTGTTCAATTTACATAAATTTGTCGTTCAGGGATTTTGCAAATGACCCAAATATACACTGTATAATCCACCAGGATTAGAAAACTTAGTTTTTTTCTCCAAATAATTCACTTCTTTTGTTAATATTTCTGGAAAAAATTATAGAGATATAGTTTCATATCACATAATGCCAAATATCTATATACATGTACTTGTATGTCTCTGTATGTATGTATGTATGTATGTATGTGTCATATGTTTACATTGGAGATGCTTGTCTCATCTCTTAGGATATCACATCCATGGGCGTAGTCAATGTTTTTTTTTCCGCGGGGGCAAGTTATATAATTTCCGAATTAAATCAAATTTTCATTCGTTACCATTAATCTTCACATGTTAACTGTCTATGATTTTAATTCGATAAATATATGAGTATATTTATATCTTCCATGCATGTGTGAGTGCGTGTGAAGGTCATGTGGTACTGGGTTCGACGCCCGTGGAGCACTTTGCGAAATTATGCTCTCCCCCCGGAGTCCGGGGTAACTCTTTCCGGGGCAGTCCGGGAGAATGCGGGCAGCCAATCACAGTAATGACACGACGTCAGATACACTT
The DNA here is from genome assembly GCA_022063505.1 of Calosoma granatense. Lineage (NCBI taxonomy): Eukaryota > Metazoa > Arthropoda > Insecta > Coleoptera > Carabidae > Calosoma > Calosoma granatense. The sequence continues at coordinate 1,203,673 of JAGJTL010000059.1, forward strand.
ATTGAAACAGGCCCGGACCAGGGGGCGAGGGAGGGGGGAGCTGTGATAGTGGACACTAGACTCACTGATATATAGCTACACACTCTCATTATATATTAAATTAAATAGTATATTCGCACTGGAAATCTAGAAACCCGTGTATTAACAAATAATTAGAGATAATATCGAAACGATTGTTATGAAATATTATATATTAGTTATATAATTATACTATATAGTCCCTGATTTCACATTAAATATTCTTAAAATATATGTGAGTTCAACTTAAATCTACGAATTAAAACCTTACAATATCGAATGCTGTCCCCATTGGAGCATTAATGTTATGCGAACAGGTAAACAATGTGTAGTTTTACTGTGCTATTCTTGATTTTTACAAAAACCTGACATAAATAACAAAATACTCTGTTTCTCGTAGCTTAAAAAGAGTATAATACTTGCATACTTGAATGTAGAGTATTTGAAAATATATTTATTATCTTCTGAAGTAGGAATAAGCTTCCAATATTTTTATATTTCTTGCTGGCTAAAGCTATTTTGTGTTTAATCCCGGTATTATATTGACATTACCCGTATGTATGTATGTATGTATGTATGTATATTTTTTCATTGTTTCCGCAGACAGAGTGGACAGTGTGAGCTGCACTTGTTGTTGTTGTTGTTGGTCTTTTTGTTATACGATTTTCACAAGTGGGCACTGTTAGATTTAAAATAACAATGCATCCGGATTTCATGCTGTTCCGGACCATGCGCCTGGAAAACTCCGGTAAAGCCACTCAAAGCACTTGGTGATGTTCGTTTCAACAGCGAAATATAAGTAATAATATTATTGTTTTATTTTCTAGATATTTTGTGTATAGCTGCTTGCATAAGTAGATAAAATAATATTAGATTTTATGTAAAATATACAAGTATAACTTCAAGTATACAAAGATATATTTATTATTTTTCTTTTCTATTAGTAGATATGTATTATATTTATTCCTACAGGATTAATATTACACTGAATTACTAATCCCCCAATTTGTCTGGCAAAAAAAATGTACATCCGCGTCAAGTTAAAACATTAATTCTAAATTTAAACCTAAATTTCCCTATTTAAATCTGTCAATATTTTCATATTTTTTCTTGGTTACCTTTTTTATATTTAATAGTTGTCCGCTGCAAGAATAAGTTTGTCTCTTTTGTACACTTTGTTGTTGTTAACACAAAGACATCATTAAGCATCGTGTCTATGGCAGGACCCCCGCCCCCGCCTGCTGCACGTCTCGTGTCCTTGAAACCGCACTAGCACATTCTAATTGGACTGGAGGGACGTTTTTGTATCGTCTGATGATGCCACTCTCTCCTCTGCTCTCCTCTCCTCTGCGCTCGCTGCTGCTGCTGGCTGCTGGCTGCTGGCTGTTGGTTCCAGTTAGTATGTATGCAATTTTCAGGAGTTTGGTGGGTCCTCATTAACGTTGCAACAGAAACGAACAGAATTCTTGTTATTTCGGCGCATCTGTGTGAGCAGTTTCAATAGACAGACACACTGTGTGATGAATACTTAGTGAATAGACTAAAAAATATCATGCACTCTGACACGGTACCTGGACCGTAATATCCAAGCGAAACTACACGTTGTCGCTTACCTGTCCGCCATAACATTAATGCTACAATGGGGGACAGAGATTCGATATTGCGGAGGGTTTTGATTCCTTGGATTTAAGTCCTAGAAATATATTTAATTTGTAAGTAAAGTACATTGAAATTAAACATTGTAAATACTATAAATATAATATGAAACTGTGTCTTGTAATTTATTTGATTTAACATAATACATCAGATCACAGTTGAACTATTTAAATATGTTTCAACTTTGATTTTTACTACAATTTAAACTGATATATAAGATCATTATTTCGCTATACACCTGCCTGTATATAAATATATTCTATATAGCTTACGCTTTTGTAAACGTAATTATTCCGTAATAAATCCTCGCATGTTCGTATATGTATAATTTTTAATTACTACAAGCGAAGCTATTTAGTGAAGCAATCACTCTGAGGTCATCATATTTCAATTAAAATTTAATTAAACTCAAATAAAACAAAGAGAAAATGCTTACTACTCGTATGTCGACTGCCACGTATGTATGTATGTATGTATGAAGCCTTATACACACAACACAATACATACATATATTCCGTACGACCTGACGTATATATATATATGTAAAGGTAAAATATTTCTATAGCTAATATAATATGAGGGTGAGTGATGGAGAGGGGGGGGCGGCATTTAATCCAACTTTAGCGGGCCGCCGAGTACCTCTAATTTAAATTCTATCGGTATGGCTGATGCTTTTGACAAGCTAATACCTGAATCAATTACTAATTAACCTGGCTTGTTTGCAAACTAAAACTTTGTACGGGGGTGGCTGGGTATTATTATGGTATATATATATACATATACATGGGGGGCGGGGGTGTACGGCCCCCCACCCCCCTTCTAACGGCCGCTCAGTGCCCGCATTCTCTTGTTTTCCAACAGAGTTAATAAACCAGTACCGTTTTACAAGTATGTTAGTTAATTTAAATACAATGACTGACCAGTGGCGTACCATGTGTATATTTGCATAAGGGGCATGTGTGAATAATAGACGGAGAAGGTGTGCAGTATTAGTGTGATATAATATTATAATGAATAAATATTGTGAAACATTAATGATTATATGCATTTTATATTTCATTTTGGTTGTTTCTTTCAAAATATGTGTAAAGAATAGCCATTACTATTACAATAATAATTAATACTAAATTTACTAAATTTTCAAACATGCATTTTTAAAATCTAAACAACTTTTTCGAATAAATTTTTCCTCTAAAATGCACTGGGAAAAAATTATTCGCACATTTAAAAATTAACCCGTAAATTGCTATGTTCGGTTTTTTTTTCGGACACCATGTATATGGGTAGACCCTTAAATTTTTTCAAACTACGTACGCCACTGAAACTGACCAACCGTGGAATTTATAATATAGTCTGTCTTTCTCTTTTGCGTTCATTAGCGCCGATTCATTCTTTTTCGTTGCTTCATACAGGGTAGGCGGGGTGGGTGTGGGGGCGGTGTTTCGTTGTACATATTATATATGTATGCACCCCGTGTATGTATGTATGTGTGTGTGTGCGTGTTCCATTGTTTTAATATCGTTGTTAATAATTTATAGAATGTTTGAAACGTAATTAATTTAGTTAATAAACACTCATTCTCAACTGTGGCCGCGCGCACGCGCACACGTGCACACTTTAGTGTGGTCTGATATTTATTTAACATTATACGTCCCTTACGTCATATACTTAACGTTACGTAACGTATATTTGTTCAAAATATGAGCATGCCACGGTCACTATGTGAAATTTAATATTATTATTACGCTTTTAACAAAAACACAACGGCAAAAACATTTCGTATAGAATAATATTTGTTGATTGTTTATAATGTAGTGTGTTGTTAGGCAACCGAATAAACAAAAGATAAACAACAGACTAGGTGGTGGTCTAATAATATTTGACTTGAAACTTGATAGCTTGTTTTAGTGGGACCAAATTCAATCAAAACGAACAATATCGAATCTATCTTGTTGTATCTTCATTAATGTTATGCGAACAGATAAGCAATGTGTAGTTTCGCTTAATTTAGAAAAATATCTTAACTAAACAAAACACGTATAATATGGAAATCATGTCGGCCATGTTGATTTTACTGTCAAATTTATATTTCAATTGTAATTTTCAACACTTTCTCGAGGTTTTAATGAAAACTGTCCAAGTTGAAAAATGTTTTATTTGTCGCGATTGCTTTTGTAATAATAATATACATATAGTACAATATGATTGTTAACATCTGTATCGTAGGAGTCATTGTGTACCTAATGATTATTCTTTTATCTCTTGTACATTCAAGTGATTGTTGTGTAGCATGCTTGCTGATGGTTTGGTGGCGTCCAGGGGCTGTTGTCCTCGAGGGGAAGCCGACTAGAGAGAACGCTGGGTGGCAGAGGCAAGCAGGGGGTAGAGGGGCGGGAGTGTCACGTCTCAGGGGCGAGTTACAAGTGTGGTAATGGAATTACAAGCCGTGCGAAATGTCATTACAAGAGTGTAACCACAGGTCTGTGGACTATTAGCTAATAAAATCGATATATACACATACATACATACATACACACATAGATATGTATGTATGTGTAGATACAGATGAACATACATACATACATACGTATATACATACATACATTCATACATACATACACACACATACATACATACATACACACACATACATACATACATACACATACATACGTATATACATAGGTACATTTGTATAGATACAGACAAATAACATACATACATACATAGATACATACATACGTATAGATACAGACGAATAACGTACGTACATACATAGCTATGATGAATACAAGTATACGAAAGGGGCTGGTACCGTAATCTACCCAAAGTGATGTCAAGGATTTTCTTTCTAGACGCCCAGCACACACACACACACATACATACATACATTCCATCAGTAATAATAATTCTAAGTGAATTTATAAACAATGTAAAACAATATTATTAACATTCTTTAGAAGAATCAATAAATAATCAAGTTCAATATATTTACCCCCCCCCGTCCTCCTCTGCCAAACCCCTAAGTCCTGTACTGGACAGCAAAAGGTGTTCACGAATAATTAATCAGCGATTGAAAATTAAAATTTCGCCGAAAGAAAATTCGAAACCATAAGCTCCCCTTGGTTACTTTGTACCGTACGAGGGGCGGCGGCTAGAGGGGGGTGGGGGGGTGGTGCTGTGTCTGATCAGTCCGCCGCCTCCACCGCCTCCACCACTACCTTTGTAGTTTTAAGTTGTCAAAAACATTATCCCGTAGGTTTTGTAAAAATACACTCGACCAAACCAATAACTCACCCTACACTAATCACTTCATTCATACATACACCTGTACAGGTCCACTGTGCGTGCTCTAAAAATCTAATTACTAACAACCGACAACTTTAATAAGTATATTTCAAAGTTGCAAAATATTCGCGCGAATAGAAAAAAACACCGGTCCAATATCTTTTTGGCCAAAAAGGATTGCCAATCAATTTCTAATTAATTCTCTCTCACACACATGCGGGTTTTGTAGTGTGTTGTGTTTATTTTATAACACGCACCCCTCTCCACCAGCCCGTTGTTGCTTTGTAAAATCTTTAAACTTTGCTTAAATCAATGTAGTACATATATAATTGTGATAACTGTACAGGTAGAGTAAAGGAGGGAATACAGACTTCGGGCGGGAGGGGGGTGGCGGGAGAGTGGCTTTAGTCCGGCGCGCAGGTATTCAGTATGTACGTGTGTGTGTGTGTGCCCGGGTACAGTAGCTATTCATGTTTGTAATTATCACAAATTGTCGCTGAGCGCACTTTCTGTGATTAAAATGTTAGCGGCGTCGCAATTTCTATAGAACATCGTACTCGTACAGCGGACCAATACAATACAACCACCCGAACACAGAGTATATGCAGGGGTGCCAGCTGTACTGGACGAGTGTAATAGGTTGGTTCTTGTTCAGAAATTAGTATTATCATGTGTTACATGAATTTAGAATTGAAATAGCCATTCATGTACAGTGTCACTAATGAAATCACTGACGAACTTTCGCACAACAACAACCAGCACCAGCAACCAACGCTATTTGTAACCCTAGCGGAGGAAAGATTAAACACTCACGGAACATATATGTGGGAGGAGGAGGAGGAGGAGGAGGAGGGATATTAATTGTATATGTAGTATTGAAATGAAAGTTTGTAAGCAACAATTTATATTTGAATAGCAATAGAATGTTAAGCTTTAAACAACACTATCGAAATGAATATATATAACGCAAAACTTTGTCATACTTTATAGAGAATTTCAAAAAATTATGCACGCATTTAACTTAAATCAAAGAATGAAAATCTCAGAAAATCTAAGCGAAACTACACATTGTTTACCTGTCTGTATAACATTAATGCTACATTGGGAACAGATTCAATATTGGGGAGTTTTGAGTAGTGAATTTAATTTGAACTCGCGTTTTAGAAATAGTTTTTTCTACTTATATTCCGTACACAACATCAGGGTGGTTTTGAAACTGGCATATTAAAAATTAAAACATTATTCTATACTGCCCTTATATATACATACAGACATCAGGGTTGCATTATAGGGCAATCACAAGGGTTGGTAGGGCAGCCATTTTGCTCGACGATCCCCACAACACAAGGTCCACTTCAATTAGTTATAATGTGATTTGGTCCGAAGAAAAAGACGTCGTTATGTTTTGATGAGGCTGACCATTCTTCCTGAAGCCTCCTGCTGGTACAAGAATCGACCTACTCACCTCTGTATGTATCTTCTTCTAACACATGTTGAACATATGCAGGGGACGCAAGTCCAAACTTGTTTCGGTTTAACCACAACTTCTCTTGTTGCTTACTTTATATTGTGCGTTGGTCCGAACTCATAGCGGCGCAGCACGTGAATACGTAAACTTGTTAAAAAGTAAATGCTACTGAAATTGATATGGCCGTTCTAATGGTTACTCTTGAAAAGTATGGCTTTTATAATACAAGCAAATAACAACGCAAAACAGCCTCCCTCAAATACGCAAGTGTAATTTATACGTAGTTCATTAGTAATATCTTGTTGATCATCTTTTTTCTTTGTATTTTAAAAGATTTTAAAAACTAATTGTAAGCTTTATATATTAACACTGGGTTTCCTATGAAACGGGTATAACTTATGTTAACAGTACTGGAACGAAACTACATATTGCTTACGCTGTTCGCATAATATTAATGCTACAATGGGGACAGCATTCGATATTGTTTCGATATGTCTTTATTCGTGGATTTAAGTTGAATTTTGTAGTAGAAAATTGGTATAAGAATTATAAATAAATACTGTAAAATTATTCTACTTTAAAATCAAAAGCGATTGAAAAATGTAACTTTCTCAAGATATATACATGGTTTTTTTCTGCCGGATTATCGGGGATTAGTAGGCCGCACATTATAAAACAGTATATTTTATCGCATATTTGCGTACAGCTACGGTATAACAATTCTTATAATGTTTGCCTACGCCTTGTTGTTACAATCGCGGCCGTTACAAGGCCCGTTTGCACAACAATTAGTGCCCTTATCACTGCCGTCGCACTTGCACTCTATCGGCGAAATATTCACCTTTAAATTTGTGAGTTTGCAATACACAATAAATCACCGCAGGTTAATAAATAGCTGATACGATTAATAAATCAACATTAAGTCGGAGTGTCCGGGGGTAGTCTTAAGTGTTTTCTAACCAGTGGCGGAGAGAGGGGTAACTACTCTCTCTCTCCACCTTTCCTGGTTGCATTGAGAGTGTATCGTGCGCAGACGTACATACACACACATACACGAGTACACCGTGTTGTAGTAAGTCGAATACTTTAACGATATTTTAGCCCAGGATTAACCGTTCCGAAAACATGGTATATAAACTGTCCGGATTACTGTTAAGAGCGCTTTTGACAGTAACGCCTCTTGCATGTACGGAATTTAATAAGCCAACTCCAATTAAATTGTGAACAAAACATGTAGAAAACATAATAAGAGACTCCATGTGTATGTATGTACGTATGTATGTTTTAACATAACCTCATATTATGAAATTTTATATCTATAAAATTTTAAATATAATTAGGTATTACATCAGTTCAGCGTAACATTTATGTTAATAGGTTGATTCGATATTGTTCCGTTGATTTAAGTTGCACCCAACAGGAGCCTCTGAATACGTTGTTTTAAAAACAAATGTATATTTTCTTCTATGTAAAATAAAACACTCTTGATTATTCCAATAAAGTAGTGATTTAGTTAAATGTATGTTTGTATTCAGTTCGGTATATTTTCAAAATACATATATTCAATTTTGCTGATGGTTAAAGTTTGTGAATTTATTGATACGGACATATTTGATTGTGGTAATATGGAGTACAGTGTAGTACTGTACCCGTGGTGGATTTCGGAACTAAATCCCTTGTATATTGTTTTTAATTTAAGCTAAACACTGCTAGCCCGCTTTGTGTTTGTGGATATTCCTGCACTGAGAGAAGTTACTCCAAAATGGAAATGACTATTTAACAAAAATCCCCCTTAACCGGTCTTAAATTTCAGACTGTAGCACAAGTTGAACAAACACGTAACATCGACTTGTATACAGTTGTAATTTTTAAGAATTGCATATCATTTGAATGTAAATAATAATGTTTTATTTGTTATAGAAATACCTATACTATAATACTCGTGTTTTGTTAAATCTAATTGCAATATACAATAAATTAAATCTTCCTTCAAAATGAAAAGTATCTGTAATAAAATTGAGTATATTTGTACAATTTTTCTCTACGAATGAAGCAGAATTCTAATTTGTTCCTAAGTACTGGTTTATTATGCCATTGTACACGAATAGTTTCGTTAATGGGGCAATGATATGATATTAAATACACGACAGAAATTGCCAATTTGCCAGAAGAACGAAGCATTCACATGTATAACTACTACTCGGCTCGGCCCTCTAGATGCTAGTAATATCTGCAGATTGTACAATGGTTGTTGAGGCTTGTTAAATTTATATATAAATGACAATTGAACATTGTAGTTTATACTAGTCGTATATATACACTGTTACAATCTGAAATACAAAATAGAAATCACAAAAATTATTGTAACTTATACAGATGACTACTGTGGGGATTATAAACAAGCAGAATTTATTGTTTAATATAAAATTATTTGACTACTGCTTGTCAGTGGATGGTTACTGTACAACAGGACGATGGAGGGTGGGGGGGTAGTCCTTATTAGTACACCCCTCCCCCTCCCACCAGCCGTGTTCGCTCGGGTTGCCCAGACAAAATACACTTTAAGTATAGTCACTGTTAGATTATTACAGCATTCATTAGAGTTCGCTAATTACTCCTTGCTTTAATGAATAAGCTCTAATGAACCACTTTCTGTTAATTAAAGGAGCTCACGGGACCCGCGCGCGAGAGCGCTACCGAGAGAGCGACAGAGCGAGACACACGCTCTCTCTACTCTCTTGCTCATTGACGGAGCGCGTGGGAGAGAGGAGAATGTGGGACGGAGGAAGCAAAGTTAGTTTTGTACCGAGAGAGAGAGAGAGAGAAATAAAAAAAGTTCAAATAGACAATAATTGACTTTTGTTAGCAGGTTTCATTTCTTAATATCAAGTATAAAGTTTAATAAAATAATACAATGTATAAAAATGGATATAAGTATTACATAGGGGGACTTGTAAATAATATCTGAGATTTCGTAACGACTCTACGTATAGCGTCTTATTATACAGTTTTTAATTGGGAACAACTATTTTATTTACACTTTTGCATGTATTGGTAAGAAGTAATCACAATATGTTTCTATATTTATTTGTTAACTCCGTATGTCCTAGATTTCTGCGCGACACCCGGTATATCAAAAAATACCTGGAGATAATATTACATAAACCGTATCAGTAGGAAGATAAAATGAATCATGAATCCAATTATATAACAAAACAGGGCAGGAATGAGAGGTAGTGTTGCGTCAGGCACACACACACACACACACACATGCAATACATATATGTATA
>JAGJTL010000059.1:1284577-1295234 GCA_022063505.1 Calosoma granatense
GGGGGGGGTAGGCAGTGGATTGGATGATGGTGAAAGAGGAACTTATTTACAACTTCGCTCCGCTTCTTTATTCTTCTTTCTTGTACGTCTTCGTTCGAAAACTTGTAGCATCAATTAAGGGCCTAATGAGCTAATTAAATGAGTATTCTGAGTAATGAATACCGGCGCAGATTATTATTAACTCAATGTAATGCTAATTATACAGTACAGCCTGAAACACCAACACACACACACACACACATACATACACTCATAGTATTCGCAGCAGTAGCATTTGCAGCAAAAGGGTTTATTTAATTAATGCCCCATCTCTCCTCTCCTCCCCTCTACGCTCCACTGTGTTTAACTGTACCAGAATATTGTGTTCTCATCTGTACTAGTGGTGTTGCTGTTGGTCCAAAGAAGAGAGCTTCTCGTATAAGCTAGTTAGAAAACATGGTGACTAGAGGAACAGTTGCTATAAAATTTTGTCAGTTTCAGGGCTTACACTTCCATCGTCCTTTTTCTCTAATGCCGCTGCAGCAGCTTTGCGTCGCCACGTTTTATTCGATTCTCCATGGAACTGAATCGCACAATTAAACAGGCAAATTTACAATCCTAATTTTGTAATTCACTCGGCGAACAGTTGGGGGAATTAAAACGTACTAATGGATGTACGGACAGAATGACGAAATGAACACCGTTGGAACATTCTCCAATATTTTTGTATCGGAAGTACAAGTTATTTAAAAAATTGTCAAATAATAAATATTGAATGACCCTTCAAATCAAAAGATATTCTAGGTGTCCTTTCAGATTTGAAGATTCAGGCAGATTGCTTACCACTGTCATACCACTTTTTCTCTCCTGCTCCAACATTTCACCTATATCCCCATATGTATGTATGTATGTACAAGTGTACAGCTAGTTAATATACTTTGCGCTATGCTTATGAATTTTCCGTGATTGCGAAATAGCCCCGCGGCTTCAATGGACCATTACAGGAAGTAATTAAACCTGTATCTATGGTTTCGCGGCCCGACAGATAGATAGTTGCTCATTATACAATGGAACAGCCAGTCGGCACAACCGACCGACCGACCGACCAGTCAGCCAGGTCTCTCTAGCATCGCCGGACAGCATAGGTAGTGTGCGGAGGGCGCACGCCAGCCAGCCAGCGAACGCACTTTCTAAAAATCACTACGATTTTTTAAAACTGTTTCAACAACTGGGAGTGGCCGCGCGTACACACGTTCACTCATCATTCTTAACCAGAACAGAGAGACAGAGAGAGAAAGACAGAGAGAGGAGTAGAATGAGAATTTCATTTTGAAAAACACACAGATAGATTCTAATATTTTCAAACAGGGTTTTACTAATTGAACCAAGAGTTCTCGGAAGAAAGGTTTCCAAATTGTTCAGTTCTGAGAAAATCATTAGCTGGGAATGAAATGGTACCAAACTGATTTGGTTTGATTCAAACCCAATATAACAATATTTATTTCAATATTTAGCACATGTCCAAATATTCACCAAATATTACTCAGTGGAATATCGAGGAGTTAAGATGTTTTTGACATATGTAGCAGAAAGGCTGCTAAATGATATATTGGCTAATGGTATGGATATATGTGTGGTGTGGACCGGAGGCTATCAATCAATTAGCAATTTGATTAATTAAGAATAATTCCCGTATATAAAACAGGTAAACCAACTTTCGGGCTACATTTGGAAAATTCCGTTCGACAGGGACTCTGTGTAATATTTCAATTCCCCATTGCAGAGTTCGATGTGTGCCTGCGTGCGTGCGTGCGTGCGTGTGTGTGTGCTGACTGATGGACGGTCAGGGCAGCGGGCAGAGTGGAGGGGGGCGGAGGAGGTACTATCTGACGCGTATATGGGTCGGATAGCCGGTGGCGATCCGTAAATTGCATCGTTAAAAACGGACAAATCAATGAACAACCCGCGCCCGCCAGGCTTTCCACTATTGCTGGGGCGGGGGGCAACTGGGGGGATGGGGTGGTCACTATACAAGGTGGGGGGTGTGTGTGTGTGTGTGGCCAAGTGACATGTGATACTGGACGTGCAATTACCCTTGCCCACTTAATTTGCCTGCGACCCTGAACGATAGAATCCACACTGGACTACACACAGTTGTTCCCGAATTTAACGGCGGAGCGCACGCGTCGACGGTTTTTTTTTTGGGTGAAAATTGTTTTCAATTTGCTGTAATCGCACATCGTAAAGGGTTGAAATGGTGGGCCATAAGATTGTGCCAAGGGACATGTAGTTAAAAATATAAAAACATAAGTGTTTTTGTTGTCATTTATCCGTTCGATCGTGAGTTGGCTGATGGTGACTGTTTGATGAAACAATGTACTATCGGACGTGTATGTTCTCAAGATGAAACTGGCGTTATAATATTGTCAAATACGTACGTACTGTATATATTATATGGAGATACGAAGTCAGTCATTTCTAAAACGTACATTGCTCATTGGAAATTCTAGTTATTTGACGACTCATAATACTAATACAGTATTTTAATAATTATATCTTATCAAATGCTTTTCACAGCAATTGATGAATCAAACGAATTATGTTTCGATATTATTGACATTATTATTCATGTTAATAAAGCAAGTCCTTCCGCTATCTGGAATATATTTACTATATATTTATATAAATCTTATCTATTTAACTGTATATCTATGCACATATGTATCTAACAGTATATATAGTCTATATATGTATATATATATAGAAATAGAGCAAGTGTAGATTGGTTTAAATTGATCGCTCCGGTCCGCCGTGGTTTTTGCGGAACGCCGGAACGATTCCGGTTCGTTCCGGGGGCTGATTAAACATGCGGGGCGGCTGTCCCATTCCCCCCACAGTCCATCGGCGACGCTCGTAAACGGCGTTTTAATTACGGACAGCGTCCGGGCGACAATACGTGTACTACAGAGCGACGTCCGAGGCGGCAGCATTGGCAACGACGGCGGCGGCGACCATGGCGGTGGTGGAGGTGGCGTCGCTTTTAAACTCACGCGAGAGAGAGAGAGGGAACGGATGAGTGTCCGTCCGTGTGTCCGGCGATTGGATTTGAATTTGCTCTCGTTGCTAGAACTCTCTCTCTCTTTCTCTCGCTGTGTGTGTGTGTGTGGAACTGACCGAGCCCGGGCAAAGATGGAACTCGAAATTAATTCAATTTAATTTTAACTCTGGTAATTACGACAATAATTGAAGTGCGACGTCGCGTTTTACAGTTTTCAATATTTTAATTCACTCTCATACCCATATACGTATACATGTATGTATGCATATAACTAGTACACTAGTGTATATATGTATGTATGTCAGAGAATGCAAAAATTTGATTATTAAAAACTCGTCCGGCGGTATGGAACGTATTTCACAGTGTAGGAGTAAAAATTTCATTATTAAAACTTGTATTTTTCATTGAATGGTTTCATTTATTGTATCTTTGAGAAGAACATTTCATTTTAAAATGAAATTATAAATCTGTAGCTTTTGCTTGGAAGATATATACATAGATCCATCAAATTAGAACTAATAAGTGGTAGTCTAATAGCAAATTCACTGTTTTTATATAAGTGTTTATCTAATGCATGAGTTTATAGAAAAATGCATTAAAACCGTTATAATTATAATATGCTATCCAAAAGCAATGTTCAAAATATTCTTTCAAGAACTTCCACATGCGATAAAGTGAGATATTTGCACGGGAAGTGAGAGAGAGACACACAGAGGCAAGAAGAAGAAGAAGAAGTGAAGTGAGTTTGCTTTAGAGTAATTATTTTTTTAATATCCTAATTAAGAGTAGAAACCCCGTAAATCAATCGCGCGGAGACGCGCGGCCGGAACAACACTGCTTTACATAGTAATGAACCAAACACACACACACATAAAGGCAGTGTGCCGCGAAAGCTCCATTTACACTGCGCAACACACCATCGTAAGAACAAGTTTACAATGGGCAAATTACTCGGATCACTTTTTCCTAAAGAGAAATGCGCATTAACAACGGAATAATTATTTACATTTAAACTTCTTATAAATTGTAATAAACGTAAAATCAAGAATTAGAATATTTAAAATGTAAGCATCTATTCATTTAGAATAATATTAAAGTTGATTAGCAAGAGATTCATTTATATTGTAAAAATATATTGTCAAATGAATACAGTGTATTTCTTGCTATTTGCAAAATCTCTCAGAGATAAAATATTTTATATCCCGAGTATCACTAATTTCCAATAGTTCTCGGTAAGTTAAAATACCGCCAATGTCTAAATATTTGTTGTGGTTTCTTCAGATTTTCACAAATGATTTAAAAACTAAAGAACTCCATACATGCACACACATACATATATATGAGTCAGAGAACAAGATACTAAAGTGGTAACTTTAAACGTATGATTCACTTCCAGAGAACTGAAGATTCCCCGAAGAGCCTTCCATCGTTGCGTAAAACTTTAGTTTTAAGAAATTTTACAAAACGGAAGTATCACACTATACTGGCACTGTGCTGTACTGTATGTATGTTGGTGGTCATTATATACAGGTGTGTGTGTGTGTGTGTGTGTGTGTGTGTGCAGGAACGTACTAGTACCACAAGGCCAAACCCAATCAACTAGGCCCTAATTTAACGGGTGTCAGATCGCTTAAAATAAATCATCCAAGTATAATGATGACGGTCAATTTGGTCCCCTAACTAATTGCCAATATGCGATTATAACGAACACGAGAGAGAACGGGACGAGCCGTAGTTACCCGAATCACCACTCCATCCTCTCACCCTCCCCCTCTCTCTCTCACACACAACATCATCATTCTGACCGTGCGCTCGCTCGCTCTCTCTACGCGAAACATCGCATGGCTTTGGCTCCAGTACGAAGCTTCCAGTGTAAAATGAGTTATTGCTTTGCTAGCAAAATTTGTAGATTTATTATGAGATCTTAGGGAGTGAATATTGTATTACTGGGAATTTTAGTATTAGTAAATGTACCAGTATTCTAGGAGATTGAAACCCAAGATTATAGAAACACTATTCAATAATGAGTAATATGAGAAAATACTTTTAAACATAAACAGTCTATTGAAAAAAAACACTGGATCGATTTCTGGACTGCCAATGTACATCTGTTTAAGTTATACCATTCATGTTTAGCCAAACATTTTCGAAGCTTTTCGATTTTGAAATGGATAAATTTCGTTGAATTTTCGTTTTACCACATGGCTGATCAAAATACACTTGTGTATCTTAATTTCGTAGATACGAACTGATCAATTATGCCCTAATTTGTTCCTTCTAAACTACCACTGATAATAACACTGTGTTATTCTATTATACTCTTTTCCCAGTACATAATATATTTTCCATTGGATCTATCCATACGTACGTACCGCTATGGATACATATACATATAGAGATATTTCCATATTGGAAAGCTTGCCAGGAAACGGGTGTTGATGAATCGTCGACCACAGCATCCAATCCCATTGGCAAACTCTTCGTAATAAAACATATCTGTCTGGTTATTTCCAATTTTGACGTGATGCGAATGTCAAATATTAGATTGATATGACCTCTTCAATGCCCCCATCCCCGCCGGCCCTAGCACGCCACTGCCCGGTGGGCCGTAAAACATTGCCTATTTTGTACGGCATCATGTATTTCAATATACCACATCACAACTACTAGTGTGTATAGGCTATTGCCATCTATCTATCTATAGCTCCCGTACTATGTACGTACGTATGTGTGTGAGTGTCATATTCGATACATAACTGTGCCGGTGTTGCGTTCAATTTTTTCCAAACCCGTTACGGGCCATTTGAAGAACACGAACTCGATTTACCAGGACCGGACCATTCGGGGATGGTCCGGAATATATATATATATAGTTATATAGTGTATACAAAGTAATTGAATAAAACTTTTGATACAATCGTCTTTCAAAATAAAAATCTATGCTAAAACAGACGAGATTTGAAATCGATAAATACCTTTAAACTCTTTCGATGTGCCAAGGCATTTGGAGAGAGATTTTGGTGACGATGGTGGTAATCCTTCAAGATATCCTGAAACAAAAAGTAAGAAATATTATATTATTTTTTCTTACAAAATGGTATTATTTAATTTCTCAGGACTAATATGTGTGTTAGCAAGTATGAGCAAATCACCCAAAGTCCCAGTGTGGTCACCATGCACAGGGAGTGTTGCGGTGCAAATACTTGTGTGGCAAGTATTTGTGTTTCAGCGTGTCAGTCAGATGCCGAGTGTAATGGTTTATTCCTGACATAATTGGTTGGCGAAATTGACAAAGTTTTTACATTACAGGGTTAACAGGCTAGCAGTGTACCTCTGTGCACCCTAAACTGGGGCAACAGTTGCCAACCTGATGCAGTGGAAACCAGCGGACGAATTCCCGGGTTCTAGTGTACTCGCAGAAGAAATCATTGGGGTGGTATTACGGGACTCTTACGAGATTTGTCAACTGCAATAAGTATATTGCAATAAGTATATTGCTTGGTGTCCTTTCATAATTGGTGCTTTGTCTAGCGTCAGATTAGCGGAAGGAGCAATAGAAAATGTTGCTTAAACATGTACATATTACATTTGAAGGAATATAATATTTAGTGGTAAATTCACAGGCAGTGCTTCGTGTGGACTTTTGAGCAGACTTGCTAAGAGAAGGTTAGGTCCACCAACAATATATTTTATACCTTGCACCTCTTTGAATTGACCTCTATGTAGGTATATCACATTAACACAAGATTGTGCATCAGATTATTGGCAGAATTGGTTCATATCTTAAAAGTGGATATATTTAGAACGAATGGGAGTTGAGTGCAGGTGAGAGACAAGCCTTCAGGGGGCCGTTAGAGAGCTGTAATTATATTAACACACACGCACATACATACAGGTATATCTGTAGATATTACTGCTCATATATGAAAGTACATGCAGTGTATGTGTGTGTGTGAGAGAGAGAGAGAGTTATCTACATGGGAGAGGAGAGATATGCGCATATATGCTCGACTGTTGTTGATGATGACTCTATGTACCGCTGCAGGCAGGAGAGGAGAGCAATACTGTTTCTCTCTGGCTGTGTGTGTGTATGTGGAGAGAGAGAGAGAGCGAACATATTGATATATGTGTATGAAATTCTTCAGCGAAACTATCTGCGGAGCGTAATTAAGCTCGTTTAATTAAACCGACAGCCAACTAATACCACGTATATCCACATAAATTGAAGTTTCGTGTAGCAGTATTATGGGCCATAATGATATATAAACATTCCACCGGCACCACCACCAGACCTCTCTCCAAAGAGCAAGGGGGTGTGTGTGCGGGGTGGGGGGTGTATATAGGGTAGAGCTTGCTACCTTATCAAGGGTTCAATACATATATACATACATACATAGGTATATAGAACATATTTTAAAAATCAAGTCAATTATTGTACATTTTTCAAAGAAACTCTAAATTTATATAAAACCAGTGGAATTTGAAACTATCAATCTACAGACTTGATCAATAACGTCATAATAATATAAGATCGTTAATAAAATAATGTATATATTTACACCTCTTGTAAATTAAAATTCCCTCGAAACAGTTTATCGGATGCATAAGATTTCGAAAGAGATTTCATTATAATTTTATTTAAAACTACCATCTTCAAGGTATAAAGTGAGTTTAAAAAAATACTGATTTTGACATATTATAACTTCTGTACGAGGGGAACTATTTTGATGGACAAGGTTTTAAATTAACGGTCAATTAATTAGCTTTAATTTACAGTATGCTCAGCCACTATCTTTCTTCGTTCTAAAGTTATAAGGTATTAAAAGGTATAATTTTGCCCAGTATATATTATCAAATATATTTATAAATTACCTGGTATATATTCCATTATATGCACTGCATATACCTATATACCTATATATATATAGAGTTTCAATGTAACTGCGTTTAATTTCGACACACCTACAAATATATATACACGCGTATCGTTGAGTGCACAGACACTGTTTTTAAAGTGAGAGATGAAATTGCATCTGTAATTACTGTGGCCTCGGCCCTTACGTCTCTCTACCGCACCGTGTCTCTAGAAGGTTGTGTGTGCCTTTCCCAGTATGTAATGCTTACGAGCTAACATCTATGTATGTATATGTGTGTGTGTGTGTAATGACGTTAATATCAGACTGACATTAATTAACTTTATAAGTATAGTTTGCTGTTTGGATTTAATACTGTGCAGAAACGCCCCGCTTCGGTATGATGAAACCTGTATGTATGTATGTATGTAAGCTTGGAATATTGAATAAGATAAAATAACCAAAATATAAAGTGATGTATGTTTCAATGTGAGTTTTCTCTGCTATAAGGGTACATATGAATGTGCTCAAAATTTAACGGGGGGAGTGTTGTTTTATTTTTTGTAATATCGAAGGGGTGTGTTAGCGTGTGCCTTTAGCATGTGTTTAGTGTCGAAATTTGTACGTGAAAATATATAATAAAAAAAGTTTATTAGTTTTGATATTGTTCATGTAAATATGTATATATGTACTTGTTCATGCAAATTAAATAAATACCGCCCAACATGAATATATAAAACAAAGATTTGATGAAAATATGTGACTGTTTATTTTTTCGTTATTACCTACGTATATTTGTTATAAAATAAAGAATTCAGGTCCGTACTTATACAAATACCTACACACTAGCAGTGTCGTAATAAAACTGTAAGCTTTTTAGTTTTTGATTTTGTACAATTTGATTTTGTTACTCAGGTTAGTTAAACAATTTATAAACAAGAGAGAGAGAGACAGCGGATGAAGAATTAGATGAGACAGACAGACTGGTCAGCTAGAAAGGAGCAGCAGAGGGGGGTAAGGGGGGATAGGAGATCAACCAGAGAGTCGGAGCTCGACACTACATTTAATTACAAGAAATACTCGCTGAGACAAGGCCACAATTAATAGCGGTAATGTACGATAATACACATCAGGGTAAAAAAACCACACACACACACACACACCGACATGAGAATAACAAAACAGCAATAGACACACAGCCAACTTATCTCCAGTCAAGGACAGAGCAGAAACAATAGCCAAATATTCTGTCAATTATTGTTGTATTAGGTTAAAACAAGTTGTTTGTGACATAGTTAGTAGTATGCATAGAGATAAACACAGGCATAAATAAAGACTATCTTAATTAGTTTTAACGGTGCGATTAGGTGCCATGCAGTTATTTGCATGTACTCTGCCGAGGAATATTAATATTATCATTGGTGAAATGGAAAGTCAAGCAAATACTGGAGAGTTTAGTTTTTTAGTAGTTAAAATTACACATCATTTCTGAAGACAGAGAAAAATTCTCCATCGATAAATATGGAAGAACAATAGTTACGGGTTTATTTAAATATAGATTGAAAAATAGTCAAAAAATTACGATACAAGCAAGAAACCAATACCAAAAATGTAAAATTAAACAGGCACTTTTAAACTGACACCGAAAAAACTTTATTTTAAGTGGTACACCCTTAATAATTTATTTACAACATAAGAATAAACATAAATATTTGTATTTATAAAATGTAGCATTACTTAGAAAGAAATACATGTATATACCCTTCAAGTCAGAAGTTTTGAATCGACCAATATTAAAAATAATATACACGTTAATTTTGTCTAATTTACACCAAAACACATTTAATGGTCATTAAGTATAAACGTAATTACCGAAAACCAGTTTTCACGTAATTAGTGTAAATTTTTTAACAGTTTATCATTCAAGACAGCGATATGCCCGTTGGAGGATAATGTCTTTATCAACAAAACGCTATACCGCAAACTCAAGAGAGAAGCATGCGGAGGTGGCGGAGGTAGGAGGAGGTTTGTTGATTTCTTCAGAAAAAAAAGCCGACAAGATGTTCCCGGAATCAGCGTCGGTGCTGCCGCGGTGGTCTAAATCGGAACTACCAAGAACACAAGAGTGTGAAAGAATATTTACTTAGCGCTGTGCAAACATTTAGAGCGGTTAAAAATCTGTCAAGCAGCCAAAGAAACGGAGAGAGAGAGAGAGAGTGAGAGAGAGTCTTATACCAGTTGACACAGACACTGCGCACGCGCGCGCGCTCGCTCGCTCACTTGCCGTGCACTAAAACGATGATGCTCCTTTGTTGACGTACGCCTCTGAGTTTAAAGTACACACACGCGTGTTATGCGATAATAAATATCAATGTTGGACGTTGATTCTTTTTTTCCTAAGTTAGTAATTATATGTAATTCTAGTTTGTAAACGAAATTTAATACGATTTTTTATCCCAGTTGATTGATATAACTTTTGACAAGTGTTTAATAGTAAAATATGATTTAAAATCGAATATTACATTGATAATTTTTGGTACTACTACTATCCTTTCATTTACACGAGTCTCCATCGCACAGACTGGATATAAAAAAGTTTATTGGTTAAATGCATAGTTCTATTTACGCGGTTTTTATATACGCGCTGTTTTCGTGGAACCAATTATTAGCGCAAATGGAGGGATCACTGTATTTGTGTCTATTCAGTATATTTATTATTATTTAACAGAAAGATTGATTTTATAAAAATTATATACATGTATATATA
>JAGJTL010000059.1:1331947-1345325 GCA_022063505.1 Calosoma granatense
TAACAAAAGAAAAAACAAAGAAAAGAAAACTAAAAATCATTGATAATGCTATCTTAGAAATTAGGTTAGAAAAATAATTATAATAAAAATGAACACTAACACTTAAAAATTTTCAAACTGTTCTCGCAAAATACTTAGTACCATTCACCTAGTTGATTAAAAACTCATTCACAAGACAATTTTTCTGAAAGTGCGCGATTGGTTTATTTTAGGGTTGGGGAGGTTTGGGTGCATATATATATGTGTACGGATGGATGTATATATGGGTGATTATATATATATAGTATATAGCATTCGGCAAAGCACACAAAATCATTTCAATGTATTCTGTATGTATTTGAGAGGTAGCGCGATTCAAGAGTATACATGTCAGGAATTCTAGCTGGCACGAAACAATATCGAAAATCTATCTAGAACGCCTGACATATATAATTGAACTCTTGTATTTGTTAATAAATATTGCAGTAATCTTGTACGTAACAACTGGTATCCGTATAAAAATATATCTGTACGAATGTTTGGCTATTGCGCGAGCAGTATTAACATTTAATCAATAAAAAACTGTATTGTATCTGTGTATATTATAAAATTATTATATTACGAAGCTATTGCATTGTACTGTAAGAACCTGTTCATACACCCACACACTTGCACTTACATCCGCATGTAGGTGTTTACAAAGTGTGTGGTCATTTATATAATATAACAACACACAGAGATACGACCACAGACTTTGTGGACAGCCCCGGTATGTGTGCGTGCGTGTGTGTGTGCGCGCATGCGTATGATTATAAATATTATTATTGATAATAATAATAATAGTGAACCTGAGTTATTATTTGATTAGTTGATAGTGTTGTTGTCATGGCGTTGTAACAATGAATATTGTTACAATACATGTATGTATGTATGTATTATTGTAGGAAGAAGCAAAACATATGTTTGTCTTGCTCGGGGAGCCTGAGAATCACCAGCACAACTGTATATACGCAGTATATACAATATACAGGTGCACTAGCTATTTCAATACTGTATATGTATGAGGTATGTACGGAGTTTGTTTATATACATGTTATCTGTATATATTTGTATATTATTATTGTACAAACTATGTAGTTATTATTATATATATTTGAGGTATTTCATTCTCTGTGTAATTCATAACTGACTAGCAAAATAAGAAAAAAAAAAACTATGTAATCATTGATTGTTTCGAAAAATCATTGCAACACTGCAAAATGATATTCAGTTTGGCGATTGGTTTGATTGACTGACTGATTTCATGATTGATTGATTGATCTAAGCAGCACGTACGATGATTGTGTATCAAATACTCGTATAACGCGGACATATTACTTAATTACTAACAAAAAATAAAATAATAAACTGAAAAACTAGTGCTCATCGCAACCGAACAAAAATAAACTAAAATGATTAACCTAGAAAATAATAAAAACTAACTTACTTACGCATCTATTTCATCATATTTCATTCAATAATAATTCCTGAGTTTCAAAAAAGAGTTCTGTATATAAATTAATAATAGTTAACATTACTATTTAATATTATATCAATATTTAAAAATATTATTATTATTTTATTATAGTTGTTGCACTTCTTTGACTAGTTCATACGTTTTACAGTTCACTGGCATTACGGTTTCTTGTATGTGTGTGTGTGGCTTTGTGTGTTCTGAGGAAAATTTCTGATCAACACTTCTGTGTACGTCAAGTACATAATTATTTAACGTTGTACGGATAGTGGATTAATCAAAGTGTGTTTTATGTGTGATTCTGTCCATAATTTAATACCATCGAGACGTTACACCACCGACACAAATACACATCAATATAACCTCACTTCATAAACACCAACTGTCAAAATCAAATATTTTACCACGGTACATTATCAATACCAAACATCTGTTAATAAACAAATTAATATGAATTTGAATAAAATCTTCTTCGGAATATTGTTAATAATTCCATCTCCTAAACAATAATGTGTAGTTTGCTGGTTTAAGTATATAGTTATATTAATATGTAACGAGTGTTTGTGTCGGGTACACTCTCGTGCGGTTCTTCCTTAATATTTCTTTCATTATTATTTGTGAACTTGTGTGTATCTCAGTCATTCGTCACACATTCATACTCAATTTCATTTTTAACCGGTAGCACAAACAACAAAACAAAACAACAACAACATGTGTGGGGAGTGACAGGGGTAGGTAGGTAGAGGGGGGGAGGTACGACATAATTGCTATACCACGCACACAACCACTATATAACAACAAGATATAGGAGTAATCCAGATATAAAATCAAGAGGAGGGGGCTTTAAACAATGGAGGCAGGTAAGTTTTGGTATATAATGGTACTTGTGCTGTCAGTATGTGACGAATCAAAAATATATACAGTAAACAATTAGCATTTCGTCCACAATGACAGCAAGTACTAATTTATACCAGTGGCGGAGAGGGGCGTGGGGGCTACAAGACCAGCTTGTTCCAAAGAGGGTGGGGCGCGGGGGTAATAAAATGAAAATGGCGGATTTGTTGTTTGCTAACGAACAATTACGCCTAATATGTACAAATAGCTCTTGTCAGCATAAACTAATGCCGCCATTTTCATTCTTCTATAAAATGGTAGTAGGGGGTATGTGTGTGATTTCCATCGTGAAAATTAATAATTGAATTGTTGTTTTTTCGAAATTTAGATCATACATAAATAGATAGCACTGACCGTCCCCCCCCCCGGAAACGACTTATGTGCTTGTAATTCTTCTTGATAATGACTGATAAAAGAATAATACTTGTTGTGGTGCATTATTCATATAACGATTATTTACTTTGTACTGTGTAACACTATTGCGTATATATATGTATATGTATATGAGAAAAACAAGGCCCGTATTCGAAGATATTTGAGGTAGTTTGTTGGCAAGAAGAAATTACGGTATCGTTTCACGCGGGGGTGGGGGATGGTAGATATAGGAGCTTTATAATTGTCCAGGATGGTATTTACTTATTTTTGTATGATCCACTCGTCGAAAATCAGCATTTGCCGGACCAGTATGGACCGTACTGGAACAAAACTGAATAATAATTGTTCAGTTATCAACTATTGTGAGATGACTGCAGGAGGAGTGTGAAAAATGAAAATAAAATAGAGAAAGAGCGAGAGGGAGACACTAGTGTGTGTGTGTGTTCTCCTTTTCTCTTTCTCTCTTGTACGTACGTATGTATGTATGTAAATTAACAATAATATTTCTAATTAATTAATTACTGAGGTATATGGGTTGCTTGGGTGTTATCATGGTATGATGATGGTGGTGGTGGTGGTGGTAGAGTTGCTGGTCGCCATGTTATTGGCTATGGTTGTGTACCTGCTGTGTCTGCTGGAAAGCCTTCAGGCTCAGTTCGGCCTTATGTTCACGGGCTATATGTCTTCGTACCGTGTTGTTCCGAGTGAATGTTCGCGAACAAAATGGACACGGCACACGGATACCTTGATGTCGTTGTCGGATGTGCGCGCGTAGATTTGTCTCGTAGCCGTATAATCGTTCACAGAATGGACATTTTAATTTTTTCCCTTTAGAACAAACAATAAATAAAACATGTTAGATACGCTGTTACAATTGGAGCATAGAGAGAGAGAGTAAAATATTGCCAAATGTATGTATATATGTACCGTCCGGTGTAGTTACTGAACCAGCTTTGCCCAGTTTGCCTTGCACTGAACTCCACATACTCGCCGATATGATCTCCTTGTCACGGTCTGTCTCGTAGGTGAGTGGCGGCGCCACTGTACCATTCGCCGAACCATTACTGCCGCCCACCGTGCTACTCAACGGCTCCTCCTGTACGGGTGGTTCCATTTTCATACGCAGGTCTACAACAAATATGATTAGACATTAGCCAACCCCCGGGCATCAGTACTGTACTGTACTTGTAATACATATAAGCAACATGAAACAGCAAACATATATATAAACCAGAGAGAGATAAAGAAACAACTAGATATTGGAAAAGAACAAAGCTTTGTATGTGTGTGTATGAGCGCGCGAGGAGGGCTCGGTAACCGATTGATTGACTGTGCGTTACCTTCCGGAGAGGCTGGGTCAGTGGACGAGGGCCGACGCTGATCTGTCGCGCCGCTATTCTCTTCACCACCACCGCCACTGCCGCCGCCACCATTGCCGCCGCCGCCGCCGGCAGCCCTGTCAAATGTGGTAGTGGCCGCCCCGATGCCCGCGTCCGGCTCATACCTGTGCTCTGGCGGCCCGTCGGCCTCCGGCTGCCCGCCCGGGGGCAGCGAGGAGCTTGAACTAGACGATGGTCTGTACGCTAACGACATATGCCCACCTCCTGCCGGCGAGCCGGGTCGTCCCTTGCTGCCGTCCCTCAGTACGGAGGCGCGCACCGACTCCTGGAGCAGTTCACTGGGACTGGGCAGGTGACGCTTGCGCGGCGAATCGTATACGGAGGCGGAGGCTGGCAAACGTTGCTCGTACTGTCGATAGTGGTGCGGGTGCATGTACGGCGACATCGCCGGCGAGTAACTCGACGGCGACGAGACGGGATGGTGCATCCCCTGACCCTGGTCGGCTTCTTCCTTCGGTGTGAGCTTGGCATGTTTCGACGATGACGAGGAGCTACTGTTGCGGACGGTCGGTGATTCAGGTGGTCCGTCCAATGATGACGGCTGTTGTTGTTGCTGTTGCTGCTGTTGTTGTTGTTGTTGGCTGTGTGCTACGGCTAGTTTCTCGTGTTCGATACTTAGTCCCTTGACCTGCAGACACTCGGCAGCCTTGAGGAACGAGGAGAGCGCATCCTGTGACACGTGCACCTCGCCCTTGTACATGAACTCCAACAGAGCGGACATGTTGGCCGCCGAGGTGCCGTCCAGGATCACCAGCAGATTCTGGTGTAACGGGGCCGTCTCGAACAGGTCTGCCAAGTGTTTGCTGCATGCCGCCAGAATCAGTTTATGTGCCTTGAATGTCACACCTACGGAGGAAATAAAACACAATAATTAATCATCATCACAGTGTTGTGCGTAAGGTTCAGAAGAGGAAAGGAAAAAGGAGTGAACGGAAAAAGTTTAAACTGAATTATTTACTTTTGCAATTACGTACATCCAACCTTCAAAAGGACATAAGTCGATGTGTGCAATAATATAAAAGTGTTTAAATAAAAGTTTGGTGCAACTGAGGACAATGATGGATTTGGCGGAATCCCAAAAAGGGGGAACTAGAACAAAATAATTCACTAGGAAGGTAAGACACGGCAAACTCTTCCAACTCCCTAAAACAGTTCCCCTCGCCATGCTCAGACATTAGGACGTCAGGACGCCAGGATGGTGGTGGGGGTGTTCAGTTCATAGTTTGAAATTCCGTCCATCATGAGATCAGGAGGGAATACGATGGTAATCCGGAGCTGTCTACCGGAATCAGGCGGCAGCATCAAGAAATCACTGTCAGTGAGTTGGGAACTTCGTTCGGAGTAATTTACCTACGCAATGGTTTCCACACGAAGAGAAACACCAGCAACAGAAAATGAAGGGTTGATTCTACAGCTCGAGTCATGTGAAACTGACAGACATGTACGAAAGCATCGTCCATGAAAATTCAACCTTGTAGTGACGTGAGAACAAGACGATGTGATGAATTTATTATAATGCTGAAGGGCAATTTACTTAAATAAATTTCTAGAAATGGACAACCAAAATATACATTCTATAAATCTGTGAAAAAGTAAGATAGACAACAAACAGTATTTATATGGATTCTTATCCCAATTTGATCTTTCGTGGGGTAGATTAAAAATATTTCGCCACAGGAATTCTTTCTACAAAGGATACAGGAAATCAATAGGATCAAGATATTTCGCTACAACACTTTTCCTTAATGCGTTCCTGTATTCTTGTACCTACACTCCTCTAGAATCTATTCTGAATTGAAATGGCTCCGAATACTAAACTAGGGTAAACCAAGCACGGACCAATATAAAGGTCTGTATATCTGCTTCTAATATCAAACCTTCTCCGATTAGGGAAAACCCAAAATCGCGATACCATCCCCTTATTTCACCGACTCGGGAATAGTAAAGGTGTACAGACTGTAACCTACCCTAACGTCCAACCTCTCTCCCCCCCTTGCTCCACAAATCTGCTTGGTGTAAGCGTATTGAAAATAGGTGCGTCCCATTTTAACCTGGAGCCGGTAGATAAATATCTCACCGCCTCTCGTATTTCTTTAGTTTATTGTTGCAAGCCAACGATAGATCTTCAGGATGTGAGACAAATACACGCATTGCCAATGAAAAACACGCTCTCACGCACACAGTTCCATATGGGCGTGACGTCACGCGATCCTAATGGGACATTACAATAGATGATCTGGTTTAGGAGATATATTTTTACTTTACGGGAGGAAAAATAAACTAACACCGTCTATGTTGGAAAGAAAAAAGGGTGTTGAATATATCTGATATTATCAATGAATATTTTCTGGTTAAATAATAATCCTGTATTCTAAAATATTCCCTTTTCAATTACCTTCATGCGTAATAAAAGTACAATGTTTAAATGGAACAAGAATGAAATATCCTACATTCATTGAAAGTACCCACAAATCATATCAAGCATCTAGCATGCATGTACTCCTGTTCTGTAACAATGAATCTCCCCTCTCCCACCCACTGGCAGTGCACTGTGAAGGAAACAGTGTAATCATATTTTCTTTATGCGGTTTAACGAACAACCTCGTCCTTGACCGTGGCGGCTCGTGGCTGGCAAGGTTAGTTGCGCCAGAGGCCGAGGGGAGAAAACGACCCTCGCAAGCGGTGGTGGCAGAGCGTGGGGAGCGGGCGGGGGTTGAATCGTCGCGACGGACTGAGAAGAAACAAATGAAAGCGTCTCGCGTTTTCGACCGACCAGTTTGCAGTAGCGTAACCGAGATCAAAGCCGACCATCGTCGGAAAACAAAACGCCGTCTATTATTGACCTCCACATCGAGGTAAAACTGACACTTTCGGCAACAGTGAAAAAATGAAAAATTCAAACACATTTTAAAATTAATTTCACTCTTTCCAACCGCGTTCTCCACCACCCCACCCCACCATCTCAGGGTCGCCGAACAATATTCGTATCTTGCCGGCTGGCCAGTTTTTTTTTTTTTGTTTCGTACCTGAAAATGACTGAAGATGAAAGAGAATTTTTTAGCGTACTTCCCTGAATTTATACACGTTGGTTAGTTGGACTGGGTTCCTTTTCTTTTATGCCAGTCAAAATGAAATTGTTTAATTACAGAATGTGTAAATTAAACAGCAGATTTTCAATTAAAGAACGTCCGTTAGACGGAAGGTAGCCTAACGTAGAATAGTTCTGGACTAATAAGTTGAGAATGGTATTAAAATATAAATAGGTCATGGAGATAACTGTTAAATATAAGAAGGTTTAGTGATGTGTGGGTTCATCTAGAATGATTAGGGTTGTATTGTGTTATTACCTTCACAGAAGAGAGTCACATCTGCAAGACTCTCTGATTTGAAAAGATTACTAAAGGCTGCGGCAAGGTTGCTCCCAAAACTGTTCCACTTCAGGCAGAACTGCTGCTGTGAATCCATGCCCGGGCCTGCTGTTTGGAATGTGTTAGCTGTAAACAGACAAAGAACAATTGTCATTAAAACACATGATATTTATATAACAATCATTTACATTGAGGAACTATCAGATTTTTACAAAACATCTACGTGTTCACTATATATGGAACTTTTAATATGGAATTATCGCATGCATCTATACACATGTATCAAGCATCGCTTTACAAATTTTAAACGTCAAACTTTCATTTGGGTTTCAAATGAAGCTATCAAATAGCTGATGGTGTTGGTTCATCTGAATATTCCTGAAAACGTCACTGTTTACTACACGTGCCTCCCAAGCGATGCAAGGACTCTAAAACGACAAGTGATGGAAGTGAGCGAGCAGGTGAGCGAATGAGATAGACTATACGGGGAAAACGCAAGGTGGAACGAAGAAAGTGGATGGTTGTTGGAGTGTTGCAGTGTCAGGGGAATAGAGAGCATCAGGGCTGATGAGCGAACGTTGAAATATTCACGATCCAGCATGCACAACGCAGAAAACGAGGAGCATATACATGTATACACACATACACACATACGTACGCGCAGGGAATGAAAGGGAGAGTGAGTGAGTGGCACTGAACTGAAGTACAGCACGCAGGGGGGAGGCGGGGAGGGGGATAAGCGCGAGTGTATTCTACCCTGCACCGAGTCCAGGAACATCCGGGATACGGCAGGGAGGTCCCGTCACTCAACCTGCTCCGGAAATCAATAAATACACGCACATAGAATCCAGGTAAATGCCAATTACCAACGTCTGTCTCATATACAGGAGGGAGAGGGAGGTGAATATGCCAGAGCGAGAGCGAGAGAGAGAGGGACAGAATGACTGTATGTATGTGTGACTGTCTAACTGTCTTTCATATAATCTACACGCCTATGGGTAACATGCCAACGAACATGAATTATAAAACGGTTTTTAAGAAAATATCACTGGCTTCCAATGAATGAACGAATGCGGCATTTCAAAAGCTTTTCGGAATTAATTACAAAGCTGACAAAATACCATAACTGGTAACTGAGTCCTACTATAGACATAGATTTGTGAGATAATCCTTCTAAAGGAAATACAACATTATCATCCACCCAAAGATATGATCAGTAATTTATCATCATTCATTTTCTCCGGGGCATTATTTATTCATATTTTCATTCGTTTCATTTATACGATTCGTGTAGTAGTGTTTTTCATTTAGTTAAATGCTTTGATATATTTACAATAACTCCTTGTTCATAGCGAGGTCTTTGCTCTGAGTTCCGTTTACTTAGGACAGATAAATCTAAAAACTGGCGTGCTGCCAGTTTCCTAGAGAAGAAATCTAATTCTTACACAGAACTTTACATCCTAAAATTGTCTACAATATTCCACCTCCCAGAACGGGAGACCCATTTCATGACAAAGTTGCGAAGCTTGTGTGCCAGTTGGATAAAAAGAGATTCCTAAGTCAATTATGTATATTTTGTGGCCAAGTTAGACATCAGACCAGACGACAGAGTGAGAGGATGTTAGGGTACACCATGTAATCGATACAAGTCCCTGTCTGTCTGTCTGTCTGTGTCTGTGTGTTAGTAGACCTTGCTTAAGGCCAATGCTATTGTCCCAATTCTTTCAGCATAATAAAATTATTCCTCCGCACCCGCTCGCGGAATTGTTTTCACGAGTTTCCCGACTGTTCCTGCTCTTCCAGACGGCGCCGAAATAAATCACAACTTTCCCACCACATTTTCTCTGTGTCGTCATCACATCGAATAAGGTTTCCTCTCTCTTTCTTTGTACACATTTACTCGTGACATTATCACTGATGTTCTAGACTTTCCGCGGATGCTATTTGTTGTAAGTTTTCATTTCATTGTAGTTGTTTAGGGATTGTGGTGATTTTTCTAAAGGTTTATATCGTCATTTTGAATTATATTGCTTTTTTACAAAATGACATCCATCCATGATATGGAAAAATTTTAATTGAAAAATATTCTAAATTTCATACAAAACCTTTTTTCCATTTATGGCCTGATTATTTAATAATCCTTCAACCGCACGTTTAAATATTAATCAGTGGACTATACGCATTTCGATTAAAAATCTAAACGCACTGCCTTCGAGGAAGTAACTCATAGCATATATACATTTTTTATCTACATCACTGCGTATGAAAACAGAAAAAAAGCAATCACGTTAATTAAACATACAATTATCAGTAGATATCTATTTCAGTGACCTGTCGAAATTTTCATCAAAAACAACAACAAAAAAGCGTACGAACGAAATTCATATTCACATTAAACCCTTGTCTAAACATGGAATAATAAAAAAAAATCTGACAATAAAAAAATCGTTATATGGCCGTGTATGTGTAGGTAAATATACATGGCAAGGATATGTTGATAGCATGACAATGTGTATGTATGCGTGCGTGTGTGTGTGTGTGAGGCCTATGGATGGACTCATGCACGGTTGAAAGGTCTGTTTAACCTGGCGTATTACAAGCTGTGCTAATTTCGGCCTGTAGGCAATCACGCATTGGTTCAATACATCAGTCAGGGAGAGCCTGCGAGCGAACGAGCGAGCCATCGTTGCACCGCCCCCAACCAGCCTACCCTGAAGGGTGTTTAGGGGACGGGCGAGTGGTCCGATTGCCCCATATGAGACGAGTAGCGCGTGTATGTTCGCCATTGTTTTTAGCACGAATATACAAGTGTGTGTCACACGGCAGTGATATTGATCAGCAGCAGCAGCAGCAGCAGCAGCAACCTATGTGCAAGCTTACAACACACAGAGGGAGAGCGAGAGAGGGGTAGGTGCAGGGGAGAACACACTTCAGTGAACTCACAGGAGAAGAAGACCAGGCTTCGATATCGTGTTAGTGCGTTTGATTATCAATCGTGTGTGATGAACAGTAACGATGATGCTGCAACTAATGTTCAAAACTATAGCTTGCCGAAGCGAAATTCTAAATTCAATGAAGATGCATACAGCAAATCTTCAGTGATCCATCCTTGTGTATATATTTCGTATCTGGTTCATTGGTCTTGCATCGTCAATAGATGTACTTGACACTATCCCCCCAATACTTGTATCCTGCTACATGTCGCCCAGATAACATACCTGCCATCAGAGTACTGAATTCACAAGATGACAATTGTGGCTTGTGTCAGCTAATTTTGACGACGGAATGTCAGACATTTAGCTTCGGGTAACAGGTATTTGTTTAATAGATTGTGGCCTAATTAATTGGTGGTCGGATGTCGGAGATGTGTTACATGACATTGTGGTGAAGACAATGTGCTATGACATTCTCTGACATTCTATTACAAAAAAAATACTACGTAACTACCCATTCCAATGGAATACAAAATGTATTCCCAATATTTCCACATTATCTTTCAAAAGATTATTAAATATTACCGCTAAAATATATGGTTACAATTCAAATTAACGTTTGTCCTAAGGTTTGAATCTTGACGGTTTTTTGTACACCAGTTCTTTATATTAAACTCAGGTCTGAACAGAATTTTCCCTCCAGAACCACCATGGATAAACAACTTCTACAAACAATCCCAACTTGCTAGTTTACATACTATTTGCATATGCCTTTTTCTCATCTTTATTAGTTGGTATTTATGTTAGGTGGAACTTTGCAATTTATCCTAGGTCCTGGAGACCGATATATCTGTATAGTCTAACACAAATCTGGCAGTGTTCTCTTCATCGATACACAAACATACTAATGGGTAGATGATGTTTTATTACTACCTCGTCCTATACCCCCCATATATGGATGTTCATCACCTCACCACATCCATATATGAGGGGAGGGAGGTTATAGGAAGGTAAATTTAGTCTACAAACACTGGCAGCTATGAAACTCCAGTTTAACAAACTCGAGTATGCTTTCATAATCAATAGAGTGTATCAGGTAACATAGAATCAACAAAGGTAACGCTATAGCTTGTTCCAACCCCTGCCAGCCTATACACCCACGTACAAGTACACCACCACCACCACCACCAGCAGCAGTAGCAGCTGGGGTCACTCACCCCGGAATGATTCATGACCTCTATGTCGAGGGGGCGAGGTCAAGGCAACAGTGGGTCATGTCTACATCGATCAGGAGAAAAACTCGCGGGGGACCGTTAAAAATATGTTATGCATTAGTTAGTTGTTATGATAGGGTCGCGGCGTGGGCGGGGGTTCGCGGCAGGGGTGCATGCAATACGGGGTATATGAAGGGTTATCATAAGTTAATTAACCCCCACGCGAGTATGAGAGAGATGGTGAGTACATGGTATATAGTGACAAAGGACATCCGTTGAGATATTGTGTTTATTGAAATTTTCATTGCATTTTAAATGTATAAACCCTAGATAGTAGAAAATATTCAAATTTTTTTCATGTCATTAATTAATATAGCAGCCAAGCCCAGTAAGTTCATTATGCCTTTCCAATCCAGTTTCAAATGTTAATTAATATTTCAATACAGATATTGCTGACCAACACCTGTTTGTACTATAAAATATGTTAGTTATGGAATGTAATCGGGTAGTATTTTATTATATTTATTGGTAGAATAATCGTAAATGTAATAATACGTAGTACATTTTATTAATCCTGCACTAGGAATAAACGTTAACCTAATTCTGATATTTAAAATTAAACAAAAAAATTCGAAATAACTATTTTTGAATTCGATCAAGGATGTAGTTTTATAATCACGAGGTTAATTAAAAATAGTAGTAAAATTATACAATAAATAAATAAATAAAAAATGAAAAATATAAAACTCGTAATTATAAATCAACTATACATAGTACATATCTAATACTAGGCTTCAATATCTCAAATCAAAACCCTACAATATCTATCCGCGCATAGCATTAATGTTATGCGGGCGGGCAGGTAACGTATAGTTTCGTTTCGATATTGTTCTAGAAACCCGGGCATTTCAATGTATTCAAGTACATATTTCGTACCAAGTTTACTATATACGCTCGCACACGCAAATAAAACTGCAAAATATTCAACCTTCACCAAAACCACAGCAATTTTACGTTAATTAAAAAGCCTAATTTCATTAATTAACTTGATCGTTCATTAAACAATTAACACACACAGACGCACATACACAATAACAGTAATAATAAAATGGTATTTTATTATTGCATATACATTGGAGGATTTAGTTTAATACATATTTGTAGTGAATCTTGCAGTGTATAATATTTAGCATATTACATCATAGTAACATGTACATACTGTGCAGTTATAGCACGTATGATGTCAAATATGATTATTTTTAAGAATGTAAAACAGTTTGAAAATATACAAAAAAAAATACAATCACGCTGACTGAATAAAATAAATTTAAATAAGCTATAATGTTTAAATTATAAGTACACATATATACGAGTACATATATACCTTGTATGTATTTGATTACGTATACATACATGTATGTAAGTGCATATACAATTGTGTTTAGGAATACATACTTATATAATGTTTATTTATAATGTATGTGTGTTATGTGAGAATGTGTGTGTGTGTTTGTTTGTTTGTGTCAGTTGAATAACAACTTGTGAAGGCCACACACACACACACATACACACACATATGAGTATATTAATGCAAGCTGTTGGTTAAATAACATTGTTTACTATGGGTTAATCATGATGTCATACGGAAGTGCAAATATATATATATATATATTCATAAATACATGCAACATACGTCACATAC
>JAGJTL010000059.1:1360625-1377994 GCA_022063505.1 Calosoma granatense
ATATATATATATATAAAATTCTCACATACATTATGTTGAAAGTAATCAATTAGTATATACAGGGACGTACCCACAGAGCAATTTATCCCCCATATTCAGTATTTTATTTTGTAATTATGTATACTACATTTATAACACATTAAAAATAATATTTTTTCCTTGGAATTTTCAAATAAAACATAAAGTTAACTGTACAAGTATCTCAAATTTAGTAGAAAAATAGATCGATCTGTGAAAACAGCAGACATTATTTTTAATTCTTTTTAATACCGGTTGAATATTTGTTTGAAAAATGGTTGAGTACTTCTGATATATATATATGCGAGTATGTGTGGAGGTTGTGTTACTGGCACGATGACAAATGCAATAACTTTTGTAGGAAATCAAAATAAACCTAATTGTGTAATGGAAATGATCAGAGTTTTATGTTTATTTTGGCTGTGCCAAGGCAAATAGCACACCCGACTATTGTGACATCAGACATTTCACTCAATGACTACTGATACACTTGTTCTATTAGAAGAAGTGTACTTTGTTTTCATGTTTTATTGATAGTAAAGGATTAGCCATTGCTATTATATTATTATATATTATTATACCACGTTGCGAATAAAATCAGAACATTTATGATATTTTTGAAATGTGCATTTTAGAAAAACAGTGTATAGGAAAAAAGTTGTTTATGATTAAGAACTTCATATTTTTTCGTTTTTTTTGCAACATTTTGCAAAATTTGTTGTTGATGCATTGCTATTTTCCAAGTATGCAAGGCCCTATTTTTACTTCTCAAGAAAAACAGTATTTTGGGAGTATACTAATTTCTAGGAAGTATATTTTCGGGAACATTCATATGTAATGTTGTAGCTTGTAGTTTATACTTCCTAACAAAACAAGAAAATCTTCAAATTCAATAGGTTTTAATTCATTTGAAAAACCGAAAGGCATGGTCAAGCGCCGTTCACGCAACTAGAGAGCCCCATTAACAATATAGCATAAATAGAGCACACATAAAGCGACCCCTTCATTCTCAACAAATAAAATCCGAACCGTTTTATTAAGAAAATATTTTGTTGCATTGGAATATCGTTTCATGTATTTTAAAAAATATATTTGGAGAAAAAAGTCTAGTTCTATATTGTCCTCTTGCATGGAATACTACGCTAGTTTAATATAAAATTAATAACAATCAACATATGCGCATATACATGCTCATATGTGTTTGAAACGGTAACAAATGTATATCCGCATTACGCCAGTATGTACCGGTAACACGTGTTAATGTTCGTTGGCACTGTATGTGCAACATACATACATACATACACATGTAGTATGAAACATCTTCCGTAAGTTAAAAATAGCACAGCACACTGCTGCCAACAGAAATCGAGAGTTTCGTATAAAATTCGCAATCTAGATCAGAATGCGTTGAACAGATGTATACGGACAACATTTCCGCAATCGTTAAACAGACTAACAAATCAAATGAATGTTCCTCGCTGATACAATATATTCAATATAGTATTTATATTATTGGTTTATATTCTTCATAACACTTTTAATCCATTTCTAATGACAAGATTATGTTGAAATATAATTAGAATTTTAGAAAATTATTTTGTCTTACCTCTCATTTCCATACCAAACACGCCAAATCCGTAATATTAACCACTGGGATAGTTTTTCTCTTTTGTTTCAAAGTCACCCTAAACAATTTTCACCCATAAACACATTCACAAATTAACGACTTGTAACTAGTAAACGATAAAAAACCAATACAGTACTACGCACTAATACAATATTATTATCTATATCTAGAATCTCATAGATAGAATTGCACTCAGGAGTTATAAACAACATTAGAGTTTTATTGAAACGTAGAAAAAAAAACAACAAAGAAACAAAACGAAACGTTCCCCCGGTACGATGTACGAAGAGTGTGCGTAGAAATAATTGAAAATCAATTCAAAATAAATAAAAATTCGTTGTTGTTCTAGGCGAGTCGACGCTCACTGGATCCAGTATTACATCACAAAAGCTAGGATGCAGTCACTACTCATACTGGTCTGTTGCTATTTCTGTCTAGGCAGGAAAAAAATATTGCGAAGTTTCCGCACTGCCAAAATTCAAGAGAGTGGGACCACAGCAGTGTATGCGAAATAGCCCAACAACAGGCCCGAGCGAGCAAGCGAGCGAGCGAGCGAGCGCGAATTGCAAACATAACAGTGGGAAGGGGGGCGACGGGGGGCAGGGTAGCGCACGGGGGGAACTGTACAGCAGGACTAGCATTACGTGTGGAAAGATATGAAGCAGGACGGGGCGGGGGGTGCAACGAACATTGGTTACGTAAAGGCCAATGCACACACACACACACACACACTTGTACATAGTATAGTTATATATGTACATTCATGCACATAACACTATACTGTATGTATGTGTGTGCGGTCGCGAACTCTCGCTAAATGTTTTAATCGCCAAACGCGCTATAGTGCGTTCACTTAAAACGTGCAAGGTCGCAACTAACTATACTCTGTTCAGTACAAGAATGGTATTCTGTATTCAGGAAATGACACCATTGGAAGAAAAAAATTACTAGCATGCTCAATTTAAAAGAAGAAAAACTAGATTTAGATGTTCAATTTGCAGTCAACAATACAGAACGCAAACTACATTCCCCAGTATTAACATAAATACGAAGAAGAGAAGAATTCAAAATTGTTCAATTTTGATTCGAGATTTAGAAAAGTCAAACTTAAGCATTTTACGCATGGTTAAAAATTATATAATCAATAAATTCATTTAACAAATACAAATTCTAGAATTAATTTCTTTACTAAGTGTGTTTTCACTTTTTTTTCTAACGTTCCCAAAGAAAGAATTCCGATAGATTCTCGTCGAAGGCAGAACATCTAATACTACAGGTATGACTAGTAATGGTGTGCACGTTCACCGCTGTACAGAGTATAGTGCGCGTGGGCCATAGTTCCGTGGCCATGCACAAGTTCGTCGCACTGGGCCACCAGTTTTTTTGGGCGATAAAAAATTCTAAGGCCACACTCGATACCGCAGCACTGTAAGTTAGATAAACATTTTGTGTTGCGCCAGCTATGCTGTTTTCCAAACAGAGATAACGATACAAGTGATAATGCTTAGAGAGAGAGAGAGAGAGAGAGATATGCACACACATACATCAAATTATCAAGTGTAGTCTGGTTGCGCAATTATACATAGGTGATAACGACGATGTAGTAACATTTTTTGTTAAACTCCTAAAAAAATGTCGAAGAACTAATACATATACGAATTTGAAGACATGAATTATTGTCTTTATACAAAAATTAGCAATAAACAACTTCTGAATAGCTCGCATCAATATAGCTGAATCCTTAAAACAGTACCTAATATGGAACAAACACCTCTGCCTTTACAAAGCAATTCAAATCTTATTGATTCGTCACGAAATTTGTCCAGCTATGAATCCGGAAAAGTGGCCAATGCCACGTTTGTAAGGGATTACTTTCACGTGAAGACACCCCTGTAATGCGTACCAAATGTCACGAACACTTACCGCAAGAAAAACTAAAGAATTCTTCCAACAACTCCTAGATATCTAACAGTGGAAGGAAATTAGTTGTTCTTCCAATTATCTGCAGAAGAGATCGGTTTTTGATAAACCTACTGCATGTTGGTTTAAATCCTTCAAGTCATTAACCGTAATACCCTATAACCCTGAACAATTAATCCCTGATACAAATACCAGAAACCCTCCATAACATCCCATCTAACCCGCCGAGGGTTGGTGCTTCCAGCCGGATGCTTTCCCAAACATGTACACGTAGGTATTATTTTTCATCCGACGCCCTGGAACATACGCCACGTCCGTAAACAAGCGAGTGAACATTACACTTGCATTAAGCTATGACGAAGCAGGAGCAGCAGCAGCAGCCTGTGGCCCGGCTAATAGGGTACAGCCACACACAGCACTGTATCAAACCAAGCCACTCTCGCCCATATGACTGCAGGACTTAGAGGCGAGCCGAGTTGCGAGTCTCGTGCATAAATCCAGTTCCTGCTCACATACGTACACAAACACAATTGATGCAAATTATGGTTGCGGTATGGCAGCCAAGCTACGGTGGACTGAAGAGGGGGCGGCCGGAGTCTATGTGTGTGTGAGTGTGTGTGTGTGTGTGCAGGAGGTATATGCCTTGCTATTATGGACGGCAATGAGTTAGTCGGGGATAGTCCAGTTTGGTTCTAATTAAGGAGGATCTAAATGCTGTATAATTAATACTTTGTATAGTTGATGTTTCTGTATAAGGCATTTAGTTTCTCGTATTTGAAGGCGCAAATAATTCATGTTTTCCTTACAATTTCCTTACATGGCACATCTTGGTGGATAGACTACTCTTATTTCTAAGAGTCTCCTTTCTCAACTTCTGATCTCCCAAGTATAGTGTTTGTTAGTCATAGACTATATTGTACAACGTCTAGTATTACACTGAATAAAAGATAACATATACGAACTGTACTCGCTGTATATGTGAACAAGTGAAACACGAGCGGACAGTCGGTCTTTTTCGATTAGTAGGCCACGGGGAAAATTAGTTGGAAACTTCTAAAACTCATGGGATTCTCCCGACCGTCGCCTCATTCCCTCGAGTCAGGTGACGAGCACTCCCGTGACGATGATGATGATGATGATGAGGACGATTGGAGTCGTTGAGTTTCCAAAACTGACCGTGGGCACCACCACCATGTCATGCGTGCTCACGCACATGTTTTGCCGTCACGCAAACGCTTCGTGCAGGACGAACGAGGTAGCAGTTAGCGAGGCTGAGTCTATATTGATTGAAATTACCTTCCCCCGGCCAATAGACACCGTACACCGGGCACCCTTCAATATTCATGAACATGCAATTTTAATTCAACCCTGTCTGAACGTTTCAGCAATTTTTAGAGCCCCCATCTTCCTCTCCCCCCCCACACACACACACTCCATTGGTGAAAACGAGAGAAACATCAAATAAAACTGGCAAGATGGACAAATAATGAATTTTTGATTGGACGTGCGCGATATTCAGGACTGGTTGTGTTAATTAACATATGAAACGGTCCAAGGGGGGTGGTTTAACAGTACAGACCAGAATGTTCCTAGGTTAACTATTCAAAATTGATCCATAAACAAATCAATAGCTTTGAAACACCAAAAGAATATCAGATTAACTATCTCACCCAAATCCTAGAACAACTACTAGAATCAACGTCTTCGCTAGTTCAATTAGTTATCCACAGCTCGCCCATTTGAGATACAAATCCAACCGTAAACATAGCTCTTGTGTTTTTTATATATCGTGAAAGAAATCTCGTTACCCTTGAAACACAGTGCACTGTTTTCGTCTCCGACGGAGGCTTATCAAACGAAGCACACAGATTAACAGGGTCAAGATATGCAGTGGCGGCGGCGCCAGTGGGGCACAAACAAAGGCCACCGACTAATGGACGACACAAATACACATACAGAGAAAGAGAGGACTAGACGAGACAATGGATAGCAGGCAGCCGGTGCGAGGGTGGTGGGTGCAAATCGATATACTTGCTCTTGGCGACAAACAGACAATGGTATGTCACTTCCGTTTCTGGTTACATGAGAAACTGACGATGGTGACAAAGCAATGGAACAGATCGGATGAATGAACGGACGAATGAACGGACGAACAGACGGACAGACACGAGGGACAATAGGTATGGACATGTGGATATCTGAGAGGAGTAGGTGTAAAAAAGAAGGTGCTAGTGTTTAGTTTGAAGCATGAAGGATGTACATATGAGTGGGTGTCATTGGACAATACTTGCGATAGTCCAAGCAGGTTTTTATTAGTAGTCCGAAGATGGACTAATTAGATTATTAAGGATTATTAATGGATAATAATGGGAATATACAGAGATCGAGATATTAATTATGTTAAACTAGTATGCAATAGAACACACTTCAATTGTGGGATGACAGATATTCTTTTCTTTATACTACCCTTTATGTACCTTGAATCCACGTTACTTGCAATGATATACTCATAATGATCCATCAGTGTTCAAACTACCAATTCTGCTACCCCTTGTACGTTACCCATTAATTTAAATGCAGATACCACCCTTGCTTTTGTCTCTACACTGCATGTGGGGCACTAGAATGTTCTGCTCTGATTCAGTTTCACTCAATTCCATTCTTTCCCCAAACACTCGTCATATCGTTTGAAGCAGACGTCGGTCGTCGTCTGCTCTGAAATTCGTTTCTCGCATCTCGTTGGCACGCGTGTGTTTCAATTTCATTTACTCTCTCGCTCTTTCTCTGAATTGGCAACGCATCCAAAATCAAACAAGCTCTTCCAATGTATATGTGTATGTGTGTACAATTCTGCGAAGTGTTAACGCTTGAATTTCTAACTTGGCCATGCAGCCATGTGCGTTAAACAATAGCCCCAATCGAAATCCATGGATAGGACTCCTCTACCTCCTCCGTCCTCACCGCTGCTGCACATATATGACAGTGGCAGGGGGAGGACAAGAGGAAGGGGGGGTATCAGGAGGAGGGTGGGGGAACAAAGTATTGAGAGAACAGCGCGCAGCAAGTGCGACGGCCGTGGTAACCTCGAAATGTTATGGAGCAGCAGCAGCAGCAGCAGCAGCAGAGTATGTATGCGTGCGTGCGAAAAGGGGGGAGTTATTCTCAGCACAGGGCATTGGGGGGGAATGGGGCACGGGGGGACTCTATGAGTGAGTGTGTGGAGGAGGTGGCAAGAGAAGTAAAGTGTGTGCTCGAGGTTGTCCTACGGCATGAGGGAGCATTAGCCGAATCTAAGGACGCCTGGCATACAACTGGCTAGGCGAATGGCATGTGCAAAGCTGCGCACACTACTACTATTATTGCTGCTGCTGCTGCCGCTGCTGCTGCTATTCCTGCTGCCAATGGGCGAGCAGGACCGTATTCGGCCCGTTAACACAATGCGAAAAGTTCTACTCAATTCGTTCGGTTGAATGTTAAATTGTTCGAAAGGGTTTTGGAATGAAAAAAGTAAAAGAAAAATACAGTTTGCTGTATAATAATTCGTACTATAGTTATTATTTTTGTACTTTCATATTGTGATGTATGTTTGTCTTTTCAAGAATAAATCCTTCCTGCTTGACCTCTTGTAATGAATAATTTTTTAAATTTATAATCTACTGGGACACTTTGATATCAAAAATAAAATTCCAAAAATCCTACCGTATACCTACAGTTTCCCTAGCGATGCTTGGTACCTTTCATTTGTTTCGTATACCCTTAAACAATGTATGCGTGTTGAACAGAGAGTACACAGCCGCACATTGTATGATTTGAAGTAACAATAGAACCACAAGCGCAGCAGTCCATATACCCATGCGTGTGTGTGTGTGCGTTCAGTGTACTATTGGGAAAATCTATGTGCCCAAGGTCGAGTGAAACTCGGGTGGGTTTCGATCTGGGGGTGCTGACGACGAACAGCTGACATCATACCGCTACTATGGCACCATCCCCGTGTGTCTCTAGACGATGACGCCACGGGGGGCGCGCGCGGGCGGTTACTTTCAATGGCGCCAGAGGAAAATGATACTGCAAGGTTTGCGAGTGGCAAAAGCCGTAGGGAGGGGGGAGGGTGACAAAGGAACTAAATGAAATGTAGATGCCGTGTAAAATATACACGTTACATTTTATTTTGCTTGCATATTTTATATATCTTCATTAAAACAAATACTAATTATTTTACTAGTAGTCATGATGTAATATTTCGTTAGTAATTCTTAATTACGAAGGTTGTTTTCAATAATAGGTTTACACTTTTTTTAATTGCCCATACATAAATAAAAGTATTGTTTTGAAAACAATGTTTTTTGAACAAATTCGCAGCGTTTGATAGAATTCTATAGAGATTAATATGTATAAATGTGTGTTGTGTACAAAATAATAAGTGTACAATTTTAGTTAATAAATCATACTAACAAACAAGTATTTGTACGATCTGACTTGTATATAAGCAATGCTAAAGTAAATAAAATTTAGATATAGTGCAGAGGAACAATGTACAATATAATTATGTTAAAATTTATCAAAATCATACTTAGTTCATGAATCAACAACACGAAAAACTTTCAGTTGACGTACAGAAGCATATAAGAACAAAAAATTTATATAATTTATCGTTACATTTTGCTTGTTTGTAAAATTTACTGGTATGAATAAAAAACAGCCATTTTTATAGGCTAGCGTATAGAAATTATTATGCATTTTTGGCAAAAACATTACTAGTTAAATATTAATTTGACAGTCTTTAAACTACACGTACTATAAAAAAAAGTTAAGAAATTAGATTGTAAT
Organism: Calosoma granatense; assembly: GCA_022063505.1. NCBI lineage: Eukaryota > Metazoa > Arthropoda > Insecta > Coleoptera > Carabidae > Calosoma > Calosoma granatense. The sequence goes on from JAGJTL010000059.1 coordinate 1,369,018, forward strand.
ATATACGACACACATATTGGAGTCAAAATACCACTTTGCTTTCTAGATGCGGAACGCTTCCAAAACGCACAATAATTTGATTCCTTGCACCTTGGGGGAGAAGTGTTTTTTACTACCCGGGCACATTGCCAAAACTTCTTGCCACGGTCGATCCGGTTACCGTGTTCGTATCAAAACTGTTTACCGTGCAAATTGCATAACTTCCAATGGAGTTTGTTCGGAATCAAGGTTAAGGGGTTCATGTACGTACGTTTGCTGCTGCTGCTGCAGCGGCGGCGGCGGCGGCCACAACAGCAGCAGCAGGCGACGAGGGGGCAGGCAGTGCGGCCTTCGCGACTCCTAGTATTCATTTCTTAAACGGAAAAACGTTTCTTTGGTAATGGTTATGCTCGACCCTGGAGAAGAACATTGACAGCTATAGTCAGACTACGAAATCTTGCACCAATAGATTATGATGGGGATCACAATTTGCTCAAATGGAATATAAAGACAGCGGGAGGGATTTTGAACATGATGCATACGCTTCAGCCAACGGGCAATTTAAAAATACTGCGTAAATTTGATGTACCAGACCGGTTTTTTTTTTGTCCGATTTGCTGAATCAGGAAATGCGGGATATTGAATTTTCGAGGCATATGGAAAAAATGGATGAATTTGTGACATTTTGAATTTGCAACATGGGAAACGCTGACAATTTGATCATCCAACATGGAAAAAGTGGTGAATTTATCAGATTTAAAACTGTTTTACACACATAAAACATAGGTAGTCGTTTAATTGTTATGTTTAATTTTGCGAAATTCATTGCTGAGTGAGTTAAAACTACAAAAGATATTCTCCTTGCAAAAAACTAAACCTGCATCAGTGTATGCTTAATTAAATTAAATCTATTCATCGTCCAAAGCGAACAACCTTCCACGAAATCAAGTGACCCATGTAAAAAAGAATTGCAAGTCAACAGTAACAAAAAGGCAAGACAAAAGCCTAGCGAACTATGTTTCTATCTCGGTTGCTCCAATCTGATTTGACAGCGAGCGAGCGAGTGAGCGAGTGAGTGTGATGTTTTTTTGTTGTTTTGTTGCGAAATGTACTTTCAATGACATTGGCGGAGAGTGTATTGGCCTACTGTGCACACACGTGTGCACACACTTATGTATTTGCAGATGACATCATCAGCCACTTATGTGCCGCCACACAGTGTAGTGGGCTGCGCATGCGCCTATTATGCAGCGCGTTTGAATCATGTCCAAAATTGTATGGACGGAAATAAAACGAGGTTATTCCTGTTTGCAAAATAAGTACTCACGTTATATCTACAATTGTATTTATTAATACATTGTTGAATTTTGCGTTTTCTTATAACGGTTTATATAAAAAAGTGTTATTTGAAATAAAAATTATACTTTGTAAACAAATATTAGCAAAAATACGTTTCAATGAATAGCTATATAATTTAGTCCATGATAAGGTCATATGGTATGAATGGTTCGTAATGCAAGTTACACGTATTTTAAAATACAACTAACTTATCAGAATCAAATATTAAGTTTATTAATCAACGTTATAAGCAGTTAGGGTCTACAGCAATTCGTGCCCAGAGTGTAATACACGCTTTAATGATCCTACTGAAGGATTCATACCTTGCGCACTATATTTAATATGCATCAACCTTCTGTCTCAGTCAACTATGATGTGTAAAATGTTAAACATATGTACATAATATATTTTCACATACAATTATAAATTATTTCAATCATGTACAGATGGAAAATATTGGGTAACCTATTAGAAACAAAATTGATATCAGTAGGTTAAATTTACTGCACTTGTGATAAAAAATCCCAATTAAAATTATCATAATTTTTTTCAACTTATTGTTATCATCTCAAGTAGTTTATTTTCCCCGCATTTTTTGTCTGTAAAAATACTTTTTATCAGAAAAAAACGATTATACAATTTTGACAAAGTATGTATGTTTATTGAATGCAGTATCTTAGTATCATTGTTCTACAGCAGTGATAAGAGCTGTTATCATTTTTGGTTTTCCTGATTACTGCAGACTTTGTGCCATATTTGATTTTGGACAATTTTCCTTTCATTGATCGAGATAACCAAATTTTAAATCAAAAATATAATTCCTAATAACTTCATCTCTGTGAAAAAACTTTGATCAAAAGATCAAAATCCACACGTGTCATACTTCCCTACCCGTCGGATCAGTTTCACGGATACACACTCAGTGTGTTATACGTTGCAGAAAAGAAACACACATACACTCGATAATATTTTCCGTGATATTTTTTTTAGATTGTGAATAAAGAGCGAAAGACCGTAACGTAACCAGAAAGTAAATATTTGAGAGTTGCGCAACCGTTAGTTAAATATTGTGTATTTACTCTGCACACATGGATACACATGCATAGATACATGTATAGCAGTTGGAATCAAATACATACACACCGCTATACCTATATGTGTGTGTATACATATAATATACCTGATACAACACACAGCCAGTATCATGATGGGAGTAGGATGGGCGGAGGAGAGGGGGAAGGGAGTGGCGCTTATGCACACATACATATGTACATACACAGGTATACATACAAGTTCTAATAGAGAGAAAATGTCAAATGATATATGAAAAATCATATTTTCCTACCATTATTTGCTAATGTTTTTTTCTTTTAAAATAAAATAATCTACAGGCAATAATTATGATAACTGAAATTTTTCCAATGTTTTGGTTTTTTTTAATTAAAGAAATATTTGAATTTTGAATTTAAAAAATGTAGCTTTCAACCGCGTCTAGTCCGCTGACTTAAAAATATACAAAAAATACAAATATTTTTTTACATTGTTCATTTTAAAATTTTCTTGATTTCTTCTAGTATCCAAATGAATGATATCAAATCGTTTTTTGTGTAGTTTATATTATAATATACATTGTGCCCCTGTTTTATTAGCACGTGTGCACGCCACTGGCAGGTGCTCGCAACCGCACACTCGATTTCGCAACAGTAAAAACAACAAGGCGACGAAAACATAAGAACACCACAGAGAGAAAGAGAGACATATACATTGATAAGTTGCTATCATCGCAGAAGCCATGATAATTGTACAAAGTTTAAAAAATCCGCTACTAGAATATCACGCTCAGTTCGCACACTTTCCGCGTTTCACGTCTGTGAGGCTGGTTGCCTATTTCTATACTAAAACCATACCTAGATCATAGAATATACCGTGCCTAGACAATAGTTCAAGGTGAACGAGAATTTTACTTTTTTTGCACGTTGCAGTTTGAAATATACAGTCCCACCTCCCGCCTCTCCAGGACCGACCCCGCCCACAAGAAGAGAAACATGCAAAATTAGTTTCGCCTTCACCTTCTCGCAAACATGCGCGCCGTTCACTTTTTGGCAACAAGCGAAGGTCATACTTTCATACTGCAGTTGTAACTTGATCCGTGGAGCGTGAACAATTGCTTCGGAAATTGCATGGTATTCTTGAAAAAATTAAGTTTTGTGAATAAAATTCTAACTTCTAGAATATTACCTACAGTTTTTTACTAAAACAATCTTATATTATTCTTTGTTTAACTCTTATTATTTTCGCTCAGTAATCATGTGCGTTTCTGGGCCAAAATCACCCATTAAATAGGGTTTGATTCGTACAGAATTGTATTTAATTAAACAGTTATACGTATATAAGGACCGGAGTGCGATTATTTTCGTATCAAATATGCATAATAAAACACATGTTCGATAACGGACGGGGTACATGTATGCAGGGTTGGTCTCTAGAGCGGGAGAGGGGGAGGGGGTCATTTGAAATAAATAAACTGTACAAGAGAGACAGAAAGAGAGATATCATTACAGAATATAACATAACAATGGGAAAAATGACATGCGGTTCAATGTATATTTGGTGATATTGATTGTAGAATTGTGTAAATAATGCAACAAATATCACAGAAGAATGATGGCTACTTTATGCTATGAAATAGGGGGGCGGGTGGTATCAAATATTTACAGAATATAAAGAGTCTTTAACTAACAACTAATCTAAAATAATATATCTAATATACTCCGCTGGAAAAATTCAAATTTGAAAATATTTAAATTCAAACAACATATTTTATATTTGCATATACTGCAATTTAAATTGTTGCAGCCTTGAAGATATATGAATATTAATATCACGATTTGCCAAACATACATTTCACAAGAACAAGAAGAGAAAACATATATACACATATACAAAGTTCTGCAAAAAAAAATTTACCTACCGTTTTGTATCTAAAATATCGTTTTGTTTTATTATTCGTTAAAGAGATCTGTCTTTGCAGGCTTCAGTATGGCGATTTCGTTGCAACAATATTTACGTTATAATATTTAATATTTTATACTGCACACTCGTTGCGACCTTAACAACAGGAAGTTTTTTTTTTTCAGCCGAGGCAGTGCTGAATGTCCAGACAGTTGCGTAACGTCAGTTATTGCCAACTTCAAGGTGAAAAATACATATACGTTCCTTTGTTTACTTCAAATGTCTCAAACAGTGCAATGATATTGCATTTCTTGTAATTTTTTCAGCAAAATTTAATTTGACCTAGTAAAATAAGCATTTGGATGTGATGGTTTGCAATTTTTTGAAAGTTTCCGTTAGAAGTGTATCTAATGCATTATTTATGTCCGGTGAAATGTGCTAAATATTAACAGTGTTTTGTCAGTGCGATACACGTACAAACAAGAATTCGCGTTACGCAAAGGGAACAATTAAACATACAAAGAATCAGATACAGAAGAAAAATATTTTATAGAATTTATGCTATAGTATCTGCATTATAAAACTATATTTCTGTAATCCTAGACTATTTAATGTAACAAGATATTACAGGATTTTTCTAGAAATACAGTCATGTATGAATAATTCGAACAGAAAGTTGCCAGACCCCGTTCGGATTAACAAAACTTTCGGATTATAGAATCATAGTGCATGGTATCTATAATCCGAACGTGTTCGACGAGGTGTTCGGTTTATAGATATCTTATGAAACGATAAAAATGTTTCTATAATATTACACAATTAAATTTGCACGCAATAAGTATAAAACCATTTATTCCAAACAACAAACAAAAAAAACATTTCATATATAAAATGCGGAATAAAGACAGACTTATGACAAATAAATGAAATTACAAACAATGGAGTAAACGTTCGGGTATTTAATTATGAAAAAAATAATGTTGTCGGATTAAAGAATGCAGGAGTTCGGATAATGGATGCCTCTTTACACTATTAGGGTGTTCGGATTATAGAGTAGTTCGGATTATAGGGGGTTCGGATTATTCATACATTACTGTATTTACAATTATTTGTATGAACCATTCGTGGTCATTACGAGTATTCATAATTTCCAAAAAATATCTGTATTATTATTGTGAATAAATTTTAAAATTAAATTCCAAAATTTCATCCGGAGGGTTAATTTTAATTTTGTGTATCCTGAGATTACAATTTTGTGGGGAAAAAATGTTAAATTGAAGGGTGTTTTGTATATAATTCGAAAATTGATTAACACACATGTTTAATAAAAACATTCACTACACTTTTGTATTATTCTAGAATACGAAAATTTTATTTTAATATTTTTTTTTCATAGTCCTGTGCATTTCAAATGGAGTATTTTTAAAATTTGCGCTTCAAAATTAATTCAGTACAGTTAAATACTAATGTTTAACATTATAAACATAATGTATAATTATCTATACCTGTATTCGTATATCCAAAGTATATAACACTGTATCCATAATATCCAACTGGAGAGGGCCATTCTAACACACACTAACACTACACAGAAAACCATTTTTTGGGGTGACATATGATTGTGAATTAATCACACACAGGCACACACACCCACAGACAACAGGACACATATATATATATCAATATAATGCATATGCACTCAATGCTGACGGAACGAACGATCGCTCCACAATGGCGGACAAAATTGCAACTGGGCGACTCTGCTGCACTCTCGGGTTGCAGTTCGGCTGCATTCGTGGCAGCTGTGACGTCACACCAGCGCCTCACCACGGAGAGAATTTGCGAAATCTTTGCGAATAAGTGGGACACATAACTGCATACAAGTCGAGTGCACAAGTATACAACAGACACACTCGCGCGAGTGTTGAAGAAAGTACGAAATAAAACATTTCTAATACAAACATTCTATTAGTGTATGATTATTGTATGTATGATTCTCAATTTTTACATTATTTTTCCACGTAAGTATTTTAACCCTTTATCTGTCGACAATCGCGATAGTAAGTGTAAAACTTATGAAATATATTGAAAATAATCTTACCCTAACATAGAAGCATAGCAAGAAAGTATAAAATTTCTCAGTGAAATGCCAAATAAATGCTATTACTTCATTCTACCGGCATTCTAGTCTAAAAAATAATAAAAAATTCAACTCTCCTCATACACTGCAACATCAATACTTATTCGTTAAAAAATATAACCCACCATTACCACACAGCAGCAGCACATATCAACAAGAAGTTCTTTTTGCATCTAGAAAACATCGGTGACCTACAATCCTTATCAAGGGTCTTAACGCGACGGGTAAACCTTGACCTCCGCAAAGAGAATTCATGGTGTGTATAAAAACTGCATCGACCACGCACACACACACACACACACATAGCGAGAAGGGTGAAAAGAAGGGAAAGTTACCCCTGAACTAAGGCAGCGGGACTCCCTACCGTCACGGAGACCTACAGACCTGAATACACCGGGACCTGTACTACGAATTAAATTCTCTTCCCCCTGCAAGAGCATAGACATCTCTAGCACTTTGTCGAATTAAACTGTCGATCTCATATCGGAGTTTAATTATTCCTAGTGCTGTGTGAATCGGGTTTCTGGCATTATCGCTCAGATATACTTGTATGCAACGTACATATACAACGGATTTATCAAAACCGATAGACGAATAATGTCACTATGTCAAGTTTTACAAGCAAAGCAAAAAGTGGTTAGCAGATAAATTTTGAAAATCTTGAACTGCGTTCTGTGAAACTAGTTCTCCCGTTGATAGACTAGTCTTGTCGAGTTCATGTCAGGTTTTTTCTAATTTTTATAATAAACGCAGATTGCATGAGGATTTATTGATACTGCAGTAATATATTATTAAAAATCCCAACGAATTTTGTGATACATCAAATTTTAAACGGATCTGGTAGCTAATTTGATATAAAATCCATCTCTGATAATATATACGAAAATTCTAGAAATCGTCCAACATTACTTTAACAACATACATATACTAGCTACAACACCAAAATTCTACACATCTATGAAGTGATATTGTAAGATCTAAACAGTTTTCAATCCATGCTACCAGTACAAACTGGTTCGAATCTTGCAAATACCAACTCATAGACACACACACACATACACATGTAGACGACAAAGAATGAATGATGGAACAAGATATGCACCACTTGATAAAGATGATATGAGACACCAAAAAAGTGTGCAGATTCTGGCGGTGCATTGGATGACCGGATAACGTACAGGACACCCATTACCTTCCTCTGGAGGCGCAGCACTACGACGACGATGTCGTCCACCAAACTCACAGCACACGTCCGCGTCAAGCAGTTCTTTGTTTCAAAACCCCCCGGGTGTTAGGAAATTTAAGTAACTTTGCTTCGAAAGAGAGAAACGACAAATTTTTCTTCCTCCGTTGTTAGAAAAACGTTAGATTTTTTCTGGATTACATCATCTACTGCTGAAGTCGGACAACCATGCGTATATTTTTTCCGGTACCAGTTTTATTTTCCAAAAAACCTTTTGATCTTTCAACACGAATGCTATATACGCGCGGATTCATTCACTGTTGGTACTTTTGAAAGACTTTTCGTACTGCACCCGGCTTGCCAATTTTTTTCCAACATGCACCAGAGATCTTTTTTTTTTAAATTGACCGGCGATTCACAATGTTCTTGGACTGACAAGAGTAATTAGTGTAGTTCTAACGCAGTTACAATGTGCAGTAGACATGGAAATGTTAAGTTACTTCAGATATGGGTGGTCTACTAATGCAAGAGCGGTTCAGTCGGCTAGATAAAACGCGCACACAGTGGCGGCACACGAAGGGTAGCGAGCGAGCGAACGAACGAACGAGCGCACACGGGGGGTAGGCCGGTTTGTTCAGAGAGCTGCTCACACACGCACACTGACTGAGACACACACACGTACACGCACACGGACGCTCGGCGCCGCGGCGTTAGCGAGAGTGAGTGAAAGTGAACGAGACGTCGCTTCACATACACAGAACGCGACGGCAGCGACGGCGGCGGTGGTGGTGGTGGTGGTTGTGGAGAGGAGAGATTCGACGACGCCACCGCCGCCGGCAGAGAGGAGAGAACGCACAAGGGAAAGTGAGTGAGAGTGAGGTGGGGGCGGTGATGAGGGTGCTGGCTGGGGGTGTTAGACAGAGATGGAGAGAGTATTTGGACGCAGGTGAATCCAGGCACGGGCTTAGCCTACTACGATTGACTTTTGATGTTTTGTGAAGGTTTTAGAACTAGGACATTTGTTAATTAGTTACGGCTACGCGAGAGTAACAAGGGATAAGAAAATGTACCGAGTTTTGAAATCTATAGGTCACATAGTACTGTTGCTACATTGATGAGGACGGGGTTTAATTTAAATCTTTAAAACGGACAATATTGATTCCGTCTAGTAGAAATAATGTTATTTAACAAAGTTTAATATGGATATTGTTGACTATGATTCGTGGATTTAAGTTAAGAATCTTGTTTTAAAAACTCACCATTAGTAAGACAGATTTATTTGATTTCTCGAGTCTAAGATCAGGTTATATTTACTTACTTCATATCTGTAATATTTGCAGTCGCATTTAGAGCAAATATATTTTAGATTACATCATATTCTATAC
>JAGJTL010000059.1:1378763-1396057 GCA_022063505.1 Calosoma granatense
TTAATAGAATAGTTTACTTCTTAAAACTATATGAGAAAAGTACTTTATATATTGTTCAAAAATACCGCAATATAATTTAATTTTATAACTAGCAGAATATACTTTGCTTATTAACAATTAGCAAATTAATTAAACTAGGTATTTTAGCATAACATTTAGCAAACTCGGTCAGTGAGTGTGTGTATGTCGTTGGGTTTAATAGCGTATTCGTGTAGAAATCTGGTAACTATACCATACATACATACATATATACATACATGTATGTATGACCCAACCAAGGTCTTTCTCTGTGAAGCATAGACAGCAATTTTCCGGAATCCACCGGTCTGGCACAGGCGGGCAAGGGGCACGCGAGCGTCGGCGGCGTGTTCCGGGCGAGACGCCCGTGGCGGCGTCCTTGGGATGTGAGCACAGAGCGCCAGGACGTCAGTGCGCGGGCGGGTGAAAACAGCAGCAACAGCAGTACCAGAAAAGTGAAAGTGAGATGAGAGATACGTGGGTAAGTGCAAGAGAGAGAGAGAGAGAGGACGAATCATGTGTAGTATATAGAAAGGGAAACTACTACCCTGGCAGCAGCAGCAGCAGAGAGAACGAGAGTGGGAGAGTGAGAGAGTGAGTGGTTCTCTCCTGCTGTGTAGAGAGATCCTGAGCCTCCCTGACAACGAGTCCGGGTCGACCAGTTACTAGTGGCGGCGGCGGCGACGGCGGTGGCAGTGTAAGGGGGGCGGTACTGGCGAGCCGACGCGCAGACACCTTGCACTGTGCAACCCCCGGCCCGGACGCATCACGTCGCGACGCCACCGCTACCGCCGTCCCCGCAACTGCCGCCGCCGCCCTGCTATTCGGAGGCGGCCACGGCGCCTGTGCACACCCAGTGTTGAAGGCCACCGCCACCGCTCGTTGCCACATGTAACACCGGCAACGCACATACGACTGTTGGAGCGGGAGGGGGGCGGGTGGCAGCCGGCGGGGGCGGCAGCAGTAGCAACGAACATTGCTGGAAAACGAAAGTTTTTATGAGGGAAAGGGAAAACGGAAATTCTAGGACGACGAAAGCGGATACCGGATTACGACGTTGCTCCTAACACACATATATATAAGTGAATAAATGTATAATTCTGTAGGAGTGTGCCGTGGAATATTATTAGTTAGTCAGTCAGATCGAATTTCAATAGTAGAAAATCAATAATTGCAGTGCGGCACCTTGTAATTTCAAGCGGCTGGTACAGTACTTCATATCAACGCGCATATATACATGTGTACATAGGGGTTTGAAGTAATTGAAATTTATTTAATATACTCATTGATTGAAGAGTACATTAATACTTCCTATAAATACTAAAAAACATGCATGGTATATTTTAAATAAAAACAATTTATAATAATCATCATCTGTAACATTATTGTCGTTAAATTAATAAAAGTTGTTATTCGAAAACAAAGTTATTACTATATACATGTACAAGACCAATTAAAAATTAGATACTTCAATGTTATGCTGCATTATGTTATTAGCAACTTTGTTGGTTTATCATATACAAGATCATCGTTATTAATACTTTCAATAAAGTTTATAAACGAGCTAACTACCCAAAAAAAATTTATTACAACCTCAAGCTAATAAGACTTATCTTTTATATTTTAAAAATAATGTTTTGCAATTTAAAAACTTACATTGAACAACTTTTCGCTAATTTGTTTTGCAATTTTTCAAAATATTTTTTTATAAACAGTCAATTATTTGCATGTTAGCTAATAAACATTGATCAGTTGTTTCTCTAACTTATTAGTGTGAATACATACTGTATTTTACATACATTTTCTACATATCATATCTCCTATTCCCTCAATACGTGCCTGTATGTTGAGTTGCATATACTACAAGGGGCAATCCGCAGTCCGCAATAAAACAGTTGCACACTGACAAATATCGTAGCAACCATAGCCTGCTTGCGTATAAAACGCATCGTTGCGCATTTATTTACTCGAGGAAGGATGGCCGTAGATAGCGGAATGCTAATACACACACAAACAGAGGGGGAAGAGAGCACCAGGAGTGAGAGAAAGAGAGAAGGGGGAGTTGGTGCACGTGGCTATGCAGTTCGTTGCACTTATGTAACGGACAGGTCATGCCAGGTGGTTACGCAAGTACAGTGTACAGTTCTCACGGACACAACAACTGCTGCTGCTGCTGCTGGTCTGTCGTGAGAGACTTATGCTCGACTCTGCATAGAATACCATACATGTTGTTATAGTGCAACGATGAGAGATCAAGCAGGCGCGATACGGTATAACTGTCCCTAGTATGTACAACCAAATAGCTTGGAGATCTTGTATAAAGCAAGCGCAATAGACAAGAGAGTTCTGCAGACGCTGGTTGAAACTACAAGCAAAATTGAACAAATACTAACTACAATGCGTACCTGTCACTATGATATGAAAGCTACGTGGACAGATTCGATATTGTAACGTTTTGATATGTGAATGTAAGTCCTCTGCTGGTATAGGACAAAATAATAGCTCTACAAGAACAGACAGTATCTACGATTGATTTTAAACATTGCTGTAATCACAGTACTAACATTGGTGTTTGCTGATAGCAAAAGAACAGCAACAGTGGCAATACGAAAGACAAACAGAGCAATTTAAGTTTGAAGATATTTTGTACAATATAGTCACAGAACATTATTAGAAGATACGTATTGCATTTTACAATATACATATACAAACATTTAAATGTCTGTATGAACGTATACATACACATGTATGTCTTATGACTTTATGTAGATGTATATATGCAATCAGAGAGACGGGGGAGGGCGGCAGAGGGTGAGGTAGCAGGCAGGTGGTATCGCATTAGAGGCAAGGTGGTTCTGTGATATCTGCTAGCTGTGAAAGCGGGTTACACGTGCCGCGAAAAATGCGACCGTGCGCGCGAATAGAACAAGCGCACACGAAACGATGTGGGTCACGGCATAGCACTACACAGTACATACATACTATACAAGTACATACATACATACATACACACTGTACAAGTACATACATACATACATAGTGTACAAGTACATACGTACATACATAGTGTATATTAGATACATACATACATACATACATACACACTGTACAAGTGCATACATACATACATAGTGTATATTAGCTACATACATACATACATACATACATACACACTGTACAAGTACATACATACATACACACGGTACAAGTGCATACATACATACATATTGTATATTAGATACATACATACACACTGTACAAGTCCATACACACATATATACTTACTGTACAAGTACATACATACATACATACACATTGTACGAGTACATACATACATACATAGTGTATATTAGATTCATACATACATACACTAATGATCTATATGTACCAAGTGTTGTTTGCATGCATTCACGATAGAGTTACCTTGCGTTCCGTTCCGTTACGATGCGCCACGTACCTGATAATGCATGCGTGTACAACAATATACGCCCAAAATACAGAGACTGACTCAAGCAGAATTCTTACTCTATATTATTTAATAATCTTATTACCGATGTTATATTATGCAATTCTACTACTAAATACAGGGATACTTTGAAATATGTATAAACAATTTAATAGGAATATGCGCACATTTGTTTAAAACAGTTCTCATGTCTAATAAACATGTTGCTATGACAACAGAAGACAAAGTATTAATTATTTTGTTGAAACAAAAGCTGTTGATGTAAATTATTTCATGGCTAACTTATATAAATAATAATAAACATTTATTTCAAATTCTAAGTAATTTTCTATTGAAACTATCTCCGCGTATGATTAATGTTATGTGTAGTTTCACTAGTGATATTGTTCGTTTTGATTCGTGATTCTCGATTTAGATCAGATACATTACTTGTATCAGTAGCTTCAGTAAATAATCGTCCAACAGTTTCTGAATTATACTGTCATTTAGTTATAATATTTGTCTAATAAAATAAATGACCCACAAATGATATATTATCATTTCCACTAATGCCAGAATATTTTCAAGTGTACACTACTATACGTAGCAAAGGTACACTGTTAAGGATATTGTAACATTTCGTCGTTATAATATGATGCACGTCAGATGTGTGCAGGCGCGCTAATAAGTGTCATATACAATGTACGCATAGGTAAGTGGCGGTGGCGGCGGGGTGTGGGTGAAGTTACGCAGGGGGGAGTGTGCAGGGGTTGTCAATCAATAATCAGGTACTACACGCATGTGTAGAACACATAGAATGCACCACACGCGGGCCCCCGCGCGCCGATCATTGCTAATTAAAACACACTATGCACGGGAACAAAGGGTTTATATGTGTCTACAACCTCCCTCTTCCCCGCCGCCAATCCGGCCCATCGTTACCTCACCCAAAACAACCCCTTGGCTCGCAAGAATAAACGCGCGCGCGCGCGCAATCTCACAATGTACTGCATCCCTTACATACATCGGGAATACGGGGAAACGTGTAAATGTCTTTGTTCTCACGAAAACCTGAACTGCGAGGGTCCTTTATACTTTTACTAATTGGTAACAAGCACTCACAGTCGCAACAAGCCATAGGAAAAGTCCGTATATGAAATGCATTATTAATTTTCGTAGGTTTCAAAACATTTTGTATTATATTTAATTTGTAAAACTAAAGTTATCATGCAATAATAATATTTATATAGATTACTGAGAGATGCACAACATGGTACTTGCAGAAATATACGTAATATTAATTTATTTTCTACAAGGGATGTTATATAATTTTATTCAACTGTCATTATAAATCATATTTGCATTTGTCGGTATTAGATAACAAATCAAGACACTGAATGTTTTGATAACAATAAACTATTGTTATTAAACACAGTTTCATTGACCAAACTAATTACATATCCCGTAATAATGCACACTTTTCGTGTTTTCTTTTCAGCACAGAATCACAACTTCTATATATACATGTATATATTATGGCGCGATTTTATCTTCACTTACAACGAATGCACTAAAGTACTACATTAAAAACTAGGATAGTATATGTGGAAATATTTACCTGTCTGTGTCTCGGAAGTAACTCAGAATAAAGTTTTATTTCCCTGGCCCGGACATGAGAGAAATTTGTATCGCAGACGTTGGATGCGAAATTTTGCCATCAACGGAATGTGACTGATACAAATGAAACTTGAAATGATGTACACATCACTGACACCAGACACACGTTACATACACTTTGGTTTACAGAAATTACATGAATTTGTTGAAATTTTGAAGAAATTTAAGAAAATATAAGAATACTTCCGAGCCCTATGACAGCTTGACAGCTACTTTACACCTGGCGGTGAACGTTTGAACCCACATGTGTCAAACGAAAGAATTAGTTCTGTTTGTTGTCACAAGGTGTACGTCTGTGTATATGAATTTTTAAATAATATTCAAATAATTAAATAAACAAATTCATTTAGTAGTGTGCATTAAATATGATTAAATTATGATAAATTGTACTTAGTAATCTCAATAAGAAATCAAATTTCTTAAAGAATAAATAATAAACTTTTCATATAATACTTGCAAAATGAATATTCCTACAAATATTTTCCAGTATATTTTATTACAATAGTTATAATTATTTATGTCAATATTGAGTCGTAGTTTGTAAGAGAACTATTTTAAGTTTAAATATAATTTCTCAAATAATTTTCAGTAGACACAAGACTATTTTACGAAATCATTTTGGCAACCCTGATTCCACTAGTCAGAGTGAAGATCGACTGGTCAGATTTACATCTTGAACTCCTTCGTTGATCCTAGAGCTCCTTGAAGATGATTAACGTCGTAACGAAAGCGGGGAGTCTCTCTTCCTACCTGAAGGCAAGCTCTCAGGTCGTTGCTTCAGGTCTGAAACCTTTGGCAGCTGCTGTACCAGGTACGGAGAAAATCAGCACTACTCCTGAACAGGAGAAATTAACCAGCTATTCTTTGAGCAAAATTTTACCAACCGGTAATCTGCGCGTCTCCTCTGGACCTGCAGGTAATTAGAAAAAGAAAAACCTCACTCTGCAAAGTATCTACTTCGTTTTTGTGAAAAATATTTCTGGTTACATAACTCGGTTGTTGTATAGGTTAGGTGTAGCAGTTACGTCAAATCAATGTTGGCTAATGTGATTTTGTATTTTACATGTTACAGTGTCGACACAAGTGAGGTTTGCTCACACCGATATTACAGTCCCGGATTTCTCCGACTACAGAAGAGATAGCACAAAATTGCCTTCTTCTCGTGGCACCGATGAAAGTCGAAAATCTTTTACGTACCTGGTTGTTGGAGGTAAAACTATTATTTTCTTTCAATACCTCAGTAATACATCAAACAATGTCTTTATTTAAACTTTATGTATTAAATTTATTACATAATTTCAATGTCAAAATTTATATTCATTATTTGGTTATGTAGTTGCAAGAATGAAAATTAATGTTTTTTTTTGTTGATATTAGGTGCATCTGTGGCCGCTGCTTATGCTGCCAAGTCTGTCGTCTCACAGTTTGTTAGCTCAATGAGCGCCTCCGCCGATGTGTTGGCTTTGGCAAAGATCGAAGTGAAACTGGGAGACATCCCCGAGGGCAAGTGCGTCACCTTCAAGTGGCGAGGCAAACCATTGTTCATCAGACACAGGTAATAACATACCGGTACAGTCAATACGGCATAGACAATAAACATATATTTAACTTTTACTTCAAAACTAACTACGGATTATTGGTTTTAGTACTAGATTTGTAGCGTGTAGGTTCAACTTAAACCTGTTAATCAAAATCAACAATATTGAAACGAAACTACATTGCTAACCTATCGCAATAACATTAACACTGGACCGATACAATATTGTTCGTTTTGATTCGTGGATTTAAGTTTAATCCCAACTTAGAAACTCGGCTGGAATATAGCGTGAAATCCGTCGTTATTAACTAAATAAAAAATCTATTTATTTCTAACTTGATTTAAGATTTTTGTTTATGTTTTATCAGATTTCAGAATTGTATTAAAGTCAGTATGCATACAACAATAATCATAATTGATGAATAGTATTATGTTATTTGAATATTATTTAATATGGTTTCTAATCTTGCCGTTCCACTTTTATTATTTCTACATAATATGCATATGTGTGTGTGTGATTATTGTTTAGAACTTCTGATGAAATCTCCTCCGAGCAGTCTGTGCCCGTGTCAAGTCTGCGTGACCCCCAGCACGATAACGAGCGTGTTCAGAAGCCCGAGTGGTTGGTTGTGATCGGTGTATGCACCCATCTGGGTTGTGTGCCCATCGCTAATGCGGGTGACTTCGGTGGCTACTATTGTCCGTGTCACGGCTCCCATTACGACGCCTCTGGCCGCATCCGTAAGGGCCCCGCCCCCCTCAACCTGGAAGTACCGACGTACTCATTCGCCGATGATGATACGCTAGTTGTAGGTTAATTAATTAGAACAACTGATAGCTGAATGCATAGCCAACAATTCCTTCTCCGTTTTGTTAACAACAACCGAAATTTCCTGTATATAAACAGTAACTGACCGATATGTGATGTACGCAGAGGGCAGTGTAAATTATTTACAATAAAATAAAATTTACATGTGCTGTGTTTTATTTTTGTATATTATTTTTTACTACCTAAGTTCCTCAAGATACAAGCAGAAACAAAAACAAATGAAATATTTATTATATTTATAAGATAAACATTTTATTCCGTATCTCTGAATACAAGTTCTTATTGAGTTAAATTATTCATAGTGTACTCAAATATTAAAGGTAAAGAATTATTTAAAGTTCTACTAAAATATATAAAATATTTGCAAGATGATTTATACATTAATGTTATAAAACATTTTAAATAAAAATATACATATTCAAAGGCAGTGTTACATAAATTTAATTAATCTCGAGACATTTCAGTGTATTGGTACAATAAAGAGTACGTAATATTCAAATTACAATAGAAATATTAAAGTGTTACGTAGTTTAAAATTATTGAATTACAGTGGAAAATAAAATACTATTAGGTGACACAAATCCTGTTATTTATATCTGTTTAATAACACAAAGTAATTTGTAGGTTATACAACTGTCAATAATACACTAACCCATCTTACATTACTTTATTTATTTGAAAGTAATCTTTAAGAAATATTTTCTAGATTTCTTCATAATTATTCACAGTTATATCATCTACTTGAAACTAAAATATCTAATGTGAAATTAGTTCGATAACAGATATCAAGATCAACATAGCAACGTAGCAATCTGTGATAAATATGTCATTGTTCATTTGTTAGTGTTCAAAATGGATATACTAAAACTAATGTTGCTTTCCTCTTCGAAAGTTTATGGATACGAATATTTGGAATATGCAGCGAGCGATATTATAGAATTCTTGAAAAGGTAAGACTATTTTATATTCTTTAAAAATTAGGCGTAGATGATTGTTTGTATTTTAGAAATGGTGTAGCGAAGATACTTTTTATACCCTACGCTTTGCCAGACAGAGATGCGTATCATAAAAAAATTAGTGATGTATTGACAAAGTGGGGTAAGTGAGATTCAGAATTTTTAAAATATCAGAAGTGTTAATTCCAATTTATTTCTAAAGGATTCGAAGTTGACAGCGCTCATAAATATAATGAACCTGCGAAAGCAGTAGCTGAGGCGGAGGCTTTTTTCGTTGGCGGTGGTAATACTTTCTTATTACTTCGCACTCTTTACGATTATAATCTGGTCGAGGCTATACGTAAACGGGTACTAGAGGATGGTATACCGTATATAGGCAGTAGTGCCGGTACTAATGTTGCTACGGATAGTATCCGTACTACCAACGATATGCCGATAGTATATCCACCATCGTTTGACGCGCTGAAACTCGTTCCGTTTAATATCAATCCACACTACCTGGACACGGATGAGAGATCAAGACATAAAGGCGAGACGCGAGAAGAAAGAATTCTTCAGTTTCTGGATGTGAATCCAAACAATAAAGTACTGGGCATGCGTGAAGGTGTACATATGCATGTAGAGAACGGTGTAGCTACACTGCTGGGATTTAATTCGACAAGACTTTTCGTCAAGTAAGTAAACACTTACGATTACAAACATTCATAACTTCAAAGTTCTTACAGAAGAAAAACTACAGATACACTGTACAAAATTGTTAAACGAAAATATCGATTTTCAATAGCCAATTTAAGTTTACACTGATGCAGATTAATGTAGTGATAATGGAGGGTAATTAAGTTTGAAGTGTATGGGAAATTATAAAAGTTAATGATTATTTCACAGGGGCCGGGAGCCGAAGGAAATTTCTCCCGGCACTGATGTCACGCACTTGTTTAAAGGAAAATGAAGAATACATCACATACAGGGGTACAGCCAACTGTACACATATAATAATATAACGCAATAAACAATTATATTTTATAATATCGAATATCAAATAGTGTTGTTGAACTTAACCTTATTTCAATAATGAAATGTTTTAAAATAATTCATGTCGAGATATATGTATGTGTTGTCTGTAGTTAAATATACCTTTCCTTTAATCATATTCAAGCCCCCCAGTTTCTAGCGGAAAAAGTCCCGCAGTCTAAATATTTTCTCTCGTAAAGTGCCTGCCTCATACATAATTCAGTTAATCAAGAGAAACTATTGAATTATGTTAGTCAGAGCATAACAAATTCGCACATTAACATTCTACCTTCCGTCCCGCTACCACTTAACCCCTGCCCCGCTGCCGCTCATTATATATACATTCATATTCGACAATTAAATTTTAACGCGGGTTTTCCTGGCTGAATTTCGTTATTGCTCTCGACATCGCTCCAGCCGTGGAGAGTTATGCAACCAGGTACGCAAGCGTGTATGTGTGCCAGGCCGCACGTGTGGAACCGCGGTCCGGCGATGCGCCAGAATCGACGCCGTCACTGTGGTAACGACGCAGGCGCTCCGTGCGTCAGGACGCATCCACAGAGATCGGTGACTCGGGAGTATGAACAACGTCAGTATCGTTCCGTCGTCGGCGTTGGTGCGAGCGTCGGCAAAGAACGTACGTACGTACGGACAGACAGACACACAGACAGAAAGAAAGAGAAAACGTTCGTCTCTTAAAATTTATTCGCGGGAGGTCGTCTAAAGATCAGATCTCTTTATTCATTCATTTTTGTTGAGAACAAATATTTGCTCCATGCGACGCTGATACACGTGATTCGGTTGTCACATCGCGCAAGTGACATCATCTTCGACGAGGTGTACACACTCCTTCAGGCTTCCTGTTGTAAGCGATATCCGTTTGTTCCTGCAACTCCAACATCTGTCGCGCGCGGTACCATCCTCATATCTCTCCATCGACAACTACTGTTCTGGCCGACCCGTATAACTGTAATAGATCTCGCGCTCTCTGTCGTTGCCAAGGCACAGCGTGTGTGCAGGAGTGTACATACCACTCTGCGGCATATGCAGGTGACGGACGACTTCCAACAGATCCTTATCCTGAAGATTTAATGTGCAAGTGACAGATACCATACCACCATAAATCCTCTTATCTCATCCCTCAGAGAACACGCAGTCCATCAGTGTCTTCATTTCCATTAATCTTCCACCGGTACGGTACATCAGGTTCACCGTCGTGCATTTAATATTGTGGATAAGAGAGTGTTTTCCATAAATTTCATTACCCATCCTTAAGCGTCTCTTTTTACGTTCCGTCTTCTACTTCAAGAATCAATCATCTCTGCACCGAGGCATTTCATAGATGCTCTTCTGTTAGAGAAAAAGTCTTTTAGAATTTCATATTAACTTTAATCTCCGTTTCTCCCGTGCTATCATCTCCATTGGAATAAATCCACTTGGCACTGTCACATTTAATATTCCATCTATATACACTGCGCGCGTATTCCCCTAAGTAGTACCTACACCACATCCTTCGCTAATTTCCTCCGGTCTGGTCAAATTGCGGCGGTTCGTCCGACTGAAGATAGTGCTAGTTGATGGCTGACGACGCCGTCGGTTCGCAATCATGAGCGAGCGTCCACCACAGGCCCAGCCGCAGAGGGAACCTGGGGTTGCTCCAGGTCGTCCTCCCGGTAAGGTCTTCAAGAAGTGCAAGAGCGCTACGTTCCAGATAGACGGTGCCACATATACCATCGGTGAGTGATGTACAATATTTCATCAACTTTTACTCTAATATAAATGTAGGAAGCACTTAGCATATGTGTATATGGATATATCTATCTATCTATCTATCTATCTATCTATCTCTCTGTGTATGTATGTATTAGTGTGTCTCTCGCACGTAAGGTGAATTGTGCGCATTGTAGATAACGGAAATTGCAATTGGAATGGGTAATGGTTCGTATTTAGATGGTGATTATTGAAAATTGAAACACAGTTTTGACACAGAATTTCGTAGGCTGCACAGAGTGTATTGGGATATTTGAATCCGGCCGTTTAAAGAATTATCCGAACAATTTCTTTTTCTCTAAAAACCTTTCAGGAAATTGAAAACAATTGCTATTATTGGGTCATTATTGATTCGTTACGATAATTACGATATATTGCTGGAAACTTTTTAGTAATATTTAATGAAAAATATTGCTTTTTTCTGACTTTTGCTTTTTTAGCAAACATCTGTAGTTGCCCTCAATGAAAATTGTTCTTATGGCAGATGTAACAATATTGTAGTGAACACTCGGTATATGAAAGTGCAAACTCAAATATAAGATTCTTTTAGACTATAATATATTCTCATATACGTATTTCAGTATGCATGATTTCACACTTTTTACACCAGTGAAAAACTCACCGGAGTGACGGAATACTTTATTACGAAGCCCTACAATGTATGTACTAATGTTGTTGTTGCAATGTTAAAGTTGCAGCAAGTAATGTATTTGCTATGAGGGAAAAGGTCGCGGTCACTAGAATAATACTGGAGGTATATGGAGCGGAATAAGTACGACACTTCACGTCTAGTGATATTGGCATTTAAGGAAACCATGCGTACCACTGAACTCTACTTCACTCTTCTCCGGGGGATTGAAATTCCAACAACACTCACTGTACTCTAAATATATACCAGCTGGGCTAGACCGCGTAAGGTCAACTCATAAGATAATGGACTTTTTCCTAAACTATTCCAGCAAAAGTTGACCCACATCCGTATAACCTCGAAATCATAAAGTGAAAATAAACCGTTGTTGTGTTTGCCAGAAAAGCGAATCGTAAATTCTCGGACATTTAATTAGAATATTTTTGACAAATCGAGGCCGATCTCTTGAAATTATTTATCATCGGTTGCATTTAAGGCAACGTCGATCAAATATGATTAATGATATTCATGATTTATTAAAAGTCAAAGTGTCGTTTTATTATTTACTAATCCACGGTTTCACACGTACACACACACACAGTGTCACTTTGAAATGTACGGCAGAATTTCTCAACTAATGATTTCTGTTGAAAACTTTTTAAATCTATTTCCTCAGTAGAGAAGAAGTTGATAGAGTCTGTCATTAAGTTGCTCCAATGTGAAATAGAAATGTTCTACTCGGCAGTAGCACTGTTTGAATGTAAAGTACAAGTTTAATTATGAAATATTCCTTGTAATATGTAGTCAATTAACCTTTTCATGTCACAGAACTATTTTCTCGATTGATAAACTTTTCTTAATATCAGAACGAGTACAAGTCATGTTCTGTAACTATTTGCACAAGTTTGAAATGAAATATTTTACAAACTACTAGACTTTAGTAAGTATCGGTTTCATATCAAATCACTAGTACACACTCGTAAAGTTTATGGTTGGCAGCACAAGTGCGCGCGTACTACCAACCTCACGACATTGATTTATACTGTATTTTTTAAACGGTAATAAACCGTGTTCGCTTATAGCATCAATTATTTCTCGTTTTTAATGGCCTTTTGTATCGGATAAAATGTTGAAAAATTTTATTGTCTGTACACAATTTCCGCAAGTGTGTGTGTGTGTGTGTGTTAAAATGATAACAATCCATTACAGGCGAGCAACGAAATATTTATAGATTAATCTGCCAGCTCTATGATTGGTTATATATTTAAATTAAAATGAACAAATGCGATATTTGACACTTTCCCGTTAATGGAATCCGGTTCATGACATATTTCGCGCAAACGAAACGAGCAGAAATAAAAGAACAACGGTGTGTGTGTGCTTGTTATAGTACATGGCAGATCGTGTTACCGAAATCAATATTATATGAACTAATTTTAAAATCTACTTATATTTCATATAATTTCAGAGAACGGACACAAGTCATTTTCGTTGGCACTTGAGCGGCTTTGTTCGACAATGTACACTAATATGCATGTGTCAAACTGTCCTCTCAATACACACGTACACACACACACACACATACACCTCCCGTACATGACAGTCATTGTTTATGTTATCATGTTGCTTGGCAACGGCCGAATTATTTATAGATGAACAAGTGAATAGCAATCTATGTCAAGTTACGAAAGTGTGTATTTAGTAAATTTTATTAAATAATACTGACAAAATGTACAGCTAGTTCTTATCGAATAGATACAAAACAGACATTACTACCCATTTCGGTGATGGCTTGGCATTGCCTACTTCTGTCATTGCAAACTAAAACGAATGCGAACTTATTTTTTGTATCTGTCCGAAAAGATAACGATTGAATCAGTGGTGTGCGGGCGCGATTTTCTCCGTAGGGGTCGATAGAATAAGATACGATGTATACGTCAATGGACAAAAGTTACCGATTGTGCTGGCGATGCTACTGGGACGTTGTGAAAAGATAATGTTTCAACGACGAGGAGCCGTATGCGAATTCAAATGTCAAATACACAATGTGTTTCCAGAACAAGATGTATGGATGTGAGTGTGGCAGGTCGGGTTTAACATGACAGGCAGACGTTGTTGTGAAAAATGTATGTATACGTACATATATCCGTGCGCAGACCGTGTTGTATATCCACAGCGTCCAGTATTCGGAAATGTGTTCATGGATGAGAGATGAAAAAGTGAGGGAGGCAATAAGTGGAACACATAGGTAAATAGAGAATATGAAGAAGAGAAAACTAAAACCCCATGAGATTTGTTTCACAAAAGATAAACTTTCATCGTCTTCTTGAACGATCTACCCATCGCTAGATGACAATGCAAGTAATTGGTGATTTCTAAATTTGCCCCCTTCCCCCGTTGGTGCCGTCTATGCCTACTACTACTCGTGAATCCCCACTGACACATATCTCCTCACTCATCGGTGTGTAACTTGGTTACATCTTGTTGCAAAATTGAAAAGGTCTGCTTCGGGCCGCTGTGTAGAGGTGTATATATGTATAGCTACTAGCTCAGGTTACAGTATTAGTACCTTCAGTTCCCATCAACTCAACGTTAGGGTTCAACTGCTGCTAGTATGGAGCAACCTGGCCGCCCTCCCTAAATATAGATTACACCGACGAAATCCTTTTTCCGTGGCAGTTATCTTGAAGGCGTTAGACCGCACCACAAAACTTGGATATCCGATCGGGCCATTCTATTTGTAATGAAAGATCGACTACCAAGTAAAAAAACCACGAGACCGAATTTTTTTTTCACCTAGGACTTTTTTTCTATCCCATTCTTTCTTTTTCTCTGCTGCTGTGTGCTATTCGTTTCTCGGTAGCGACGTGCCAGGATAAAAAAGAGCCTACTGCGACGTCCCATATCGCCAAGGAGATGTTTGAATTTTATTTATGCATGACAATAGAGGAAATCCGTGATTATCTGCACTGAATTTTAATTTTGGATTACGTACAAGATGACAAAATGCTCGTGTGTGCTAAGCCGATTTCGTGATATTAACATTTCCAAATTGAGCCGATCTACTGTTGGAACGCTTTGCCGGTTTTAACTAAATTATTCGTAAACAATGAGATGTGATGGAATGAGAGACTGCGGCTGGAAAAAGAGGCAAGTTTTTAATATTAAATAACTCTATTACATGCAGATAATTCTATATAAAAACTTATACAACAACAGGCTAATTGTTTACATTTTATACTATTTTATATTGGAATATGCAACTGTGTTCTAGAAAATATCACGACAAAAAAAAAATTAACAAACATCAAAATCCATAGCTGTTATTGGACCAGTGATTCAATTACGATCTGATGACGTCAAAGTTTGAAGTTCGTTTCAAATCTGGTGATAAATGTTAAAAAGTATACATTTTTTTCAATACCTATTAATGATGTTTAGATTTAGAATAACTTTAATTGTACAAGTAGTTTATTTGTGATGATACAGATGTTAAAAATTATGGTTAAGATTCAAAATCGTTAAATTTCTTCTAGTGGCCCAATAAGCATGATATTTTTGGATAAAATTACAGATGTTGCCATACTTTAAGTTCATGTCCAATATGGTCCTTATGAATCTGTAATGTTCGGTTCAATTCTCCAAGAAACTGACAAATAAAACAGTCACATCCATTTGGGGATATTCACAATGGCCAATGCATGAGAATTTATATGCCTGCTCTCAGCATACAAATCGTACCGTCTCTATACTGGTACAATGCGGGTCATCGTGTGTGTGTGTGTGTGTGTGCTGGGGAAAAATCTACTCAAAAGTTCTTCTCTAATGAAATGAGAAGTCGTACGAAAGTAGTTTCGCTGGCTTGAGTACGAAAGTTTCGAGAACCAGTACACCGAGTGGCTGTAGTATTGTGTATTGTATTTGGATGCCAGTGTGTTAGAAGAACAAAGTACGATGAACAGCTTGTGTTTCACTCGCATGCGTGGGACGAACGTACGTGGCGCGCTATTTGCTGTCAAACAAGAGGGTGTGGTTCTCTCTTAACCCCCGACTGATGAACATGTGTTCCATTTATCACTACTTTGTAACTTATCGTCTTACAGATGATTCACGTTCTGGTTACCCTAGATATGGGGAAGGGTACACATACAATAATTCCTCCATTTACGCGAATTCACTTTAAATGCGGCTGAAATATTTGCATAGATCATTTACGTGCTGTTTTCGTGGAATGAATTACCCGCGTAAATGGAAGGTTTCTTGTATATGAATACATACAGTAAAGAACTGAGTCATTTTTAACTATATTCAGGAATAACTGTTAATGAACGAGAAACCGATTTCTACTTATCACTGCTTATAAACTGTAATCACAATACAGAATATTATAATAAATAATGATAGTTTCAGTTTAATCCAAAATCTTATTTTTTACATATTGATTTACTAAATATTTCCACTGGATTTGTTAGTGAAAAGTACTACTATTTCTTATAAAGTTTCTTAATGATGTCTAGAAAAAAAGAAAATGGTTAGTCCTCCAAGAATATACATATTTTCAAAGTTTTTTGGTCCAAAAGCTGAATGTAATTTTTTGCTGGCTTCGTTCATTTAATCTCCATGCTAATTATCAGTCGTAACGAGCTGTGTTTTCAAGCAAAACTGCCATTAGAATAATGGTATATTTTTTACTGGACATTGGCCAGACTCTGTCCCGACTTTGTCCCAGCCACTAATCCTGGATTAATATTGACTGTTTTCTGTTGTTCGGTTTGTGTGTCTGTGTGTGTGGTCACCGGGATGTAAACCTGCAAAACCTAGCCAGTAGCCATGGTAACGTGGTTACACAAATAATCGAGGATTTGAGTCCCTCGTCTCGCACATTACCTCACATATTGTGTGGTGTACGATAAACTACAGGTGAAGCCATAATATCCATAATCAAGCA
This sequence comes from Calosoma granatense, assembly GCA_022063505.1. NCBI lineage: Eukaryota > Metazoa > Arthropoda > Insecta > Coleoptera > Carabidae > Calosoma > Calosoma granatense. Next base: position 1,395,583 of record JAGJTL010000059.1, read on the forward strand.
TGTGTTCATGAAAATGTGCCCGATTTCGAGGACGCAGGTTCAACTTAAATTGGCAAAACAAAATAAACAACATCGAAGCGAAACTGTGCGTTGTTTACCTGTCCCCATAACATTAATGCTACACGGGGCGCCAGATTTGATATTGTTGGGTTTTGATACGCAATTTAAGTTGAACCTGCGTCCTAGAAACACAATTGCTGGGGGTTTTAAAAGAAGATTTAGTATGCCACACATTTTTAACGCTGCTTAAAATGAGCCTTTTCCCAGGAGGATCTTCTGACAAAAAGGATTTCTTTTAATGAACCTCCTTCTTGTTAATTATTTAAGAAGTGAAGCATGAATGTATGACTGCAGACGATTTCGCCAGCGGTGGGGGAGATGGAAGTTGTTGATTAATAATCTGCAATAAAAAAACTTTAGTAGAATTAAGATTCAACCCTGAAATATTGGTACAAAACTTGCACTCCACGGTGGC